>JAHWFO010097810.1:32006-63071 GCA_023313115.1 Rhysida immarginata | reverse complement strand
TCTTTTCAAAGAATTATAACCATGAACATAAAATGATGATGCAATGACAGAACATTCGTTTCCAAGAATTATTGACAATGAACAGGAAATGGACATAATAGACGATATAGATAGGGTTGTCTCTCTCGATGAGGCAGAGGAGGTACACATATCTTCCTTCAGCTCCCTAACAAGCGTTCAGACGATTGGGAAAAGTGTGTGTGTTTCTTTGTGTATTTGTGTGTGTTTACCTACAAGCGTAATTATCCCGGGCAATGCGGGGTCCTCTGCTAGTTATCTTCTATATATATATAAAGAAGGATGTTTGTTTGTGGGTTTGTGGGTTTGTTTGTGGGTTTGTTTGTTTGTTTTTTATACAAATCTGCAGTTTTATTCCGATCTTGATAAAATTTCGCATACATGACCTTCAAAGCATAAGGAATGTCACTGTCTACCTCAGATTTCGAAAAAATAATTATTATTGATAAAAAATCGTTATTCATGGTTATGGCAGGGCATATTAATGAGATATCTCATGACCAACAATGCAAATAAAAGTTTGTGCAACAATAGGTATCAACAATGGTATCAACACGCAATTCACAAACACTCTGCACAGACCAACAATATATATCTCCTGAACAACAAGGCAAATAAAAGTTTGTGCAACAATAGTTATCAACAATGGTGTCAACACGTAATGCACCAACACTATGCAAAGATCAACAATATATGTCTCATGACCAACAATGCAAAGAAAGTTTGTGCAATATAGAATTCAATGCATAGAATTCCTGTTATTCAGGCTTTTCTTAGAAAAGAGAATTCTTAGTACTTAACAATTTCTTGAAAATCTTTAAAAATAATCAGTAACTGGAGATAATGAGTTTGCAGACTATTGAGAAAGAGTGAAAGACGATAGAGGTAGCACTCCTTTAGCCCCGTGCTGTTTTGAGCAAATGGTAAGCAAGTAAATAGAAGAATCGGCGACCGCTAGACTACATAAAGTGATAAATGGGCAATTTTTGCTTCAAGATATCGAAAGAAGATAGGAAATTTCAATCAAGTGTACATCTAAAGTAAGAATACGTGAGTAAAAAATTTAGACTAGAAGGCATCCTTGGAGAGGTCCATCCTTTGTAAGCCTTTAAAAAATTTTTTTTCTGTAAATCAAGTCCCGGTATATCACCTTGAATGGATTTTTTCAGTGAAGAGGTAAATTCCTGTCTTTCGGATTTTTCTTAGAATGGATAATCCCTTCGCTCTATATTGTAGTGATTGAGTGATTTATCCAATTTGGAGGTTTAATTTAGCTTTTTGAGGTTGTTCTGTTTACTTACAAGTATAATTATCCCGGGCAACGCCGGGTCCTCTGGTATTCTTTATATAAGGCGCATCCAGAAAGTAAGTTTCCCTATTTAAAAAAAAAAAAGAACTCTCACTTACAGAAACATATTTATTGGCAACAAGTACAGCAATGTTTCAGCTATTTCTCAAAATAGCCACCACCAGAATTGAGACACTTGTCATATCGTGGGATCAACTTTTTTATCCCCCTGTCATAGGACTCTGCCGCCTGTGAATGGAACCACCGTGTGACAGACGTTTTCAGCTCTTCGTCGTTGCCAAAACGCTTACCGGAGGACAGGAATTTCTTGAGGTGCAAGAAAACTTGAAAATCGCTGATTCCTCATCACGCGCTGCCGCACAAGCTCAACAAGATCATCATTGATGAGGGATGGTCGCCCACTGCGCTCTTCATCATGGACACTTTGACGACCTTCGGAGAACTGCCTACACCAGCGACGCACCATCTGCTTACTCATGATGTTCGGCCCATAGACCTGACAGAGCTGACGATGAATTTCAATTGGCGCAATGCTTTGTGCATTCAAGAACTTTATCACCGACCGAACCTTGCAGGCGGCGGGAGAAGAAATAAGAGTTTCCATTTCGGACCATTGCTACCATGCTACTGGCACGAGGCGGGACCTGTCCGGCTGGCATATGATTGATACGTCATAGATCTGTTACGCATGCGCAATTGACACGGCTAATTACGTTTACTTTAAAGGGGAAAACATCGGGAAACTTACTTTCTCGATGCGCCTCGTATATATAGATAGAATACGAAAATTGATTTTGTTGATAATTTATCAAGATTGATTTTCAGTATGTAATAAATGGGAAAGAACTCTATATTCTTTCGTTTCTCATCATAACCGATTGAATAGCAAATCATGTTGCTTTTTTAAAATGTTTTTAAATGTCATGTGACCACTAAACTATATACCATATTATCTAAATATTAATAATTTTCGATCCTATTAGGATAATCTGGCCCAAACATCTTACTGGGGTAAATCAATCCAAGCCAAGCTAAATAGTAAAGAAGAACGTGACTTTTGCAACCTACGTTTCAATCTTCTGCATCAAAGGTTCTTGAAGGTGACAGGCCAACATGACAAAACGAAAGTAGTCTCGTTCACTGCTGAATAATAAAAAAGTGTCCCTTGAAAAAAATAAAGTTCTTTGTTTGTATTTGTTGAATGTAGTATTGACGTTGATTTATATTTTATTACGAAATGAAAAGAATTATACAGGGTGTCCAAAATTGATGTATACACTCTTTGAAACATAATAACTCAGCAACGAAATGAGTTACAAATATAGAATTTGTTGTGTTTTACTCCTTAAACTTCATTAAGCCCGTACATATTAAAATGCTCACCTTCTGGGTCGTCCTCATTTAGTGCGTGGACAAGTCGCGGAATGTAAGAGTTCCATTTATGACCTCGCAAAATTCGATGAACACTGGATTTGGCGATACCAATTCCGAAAGAGCATTGCCTCACTGACTTCTTTAGGGATCGTGCGAAAACCTCCATGATGGCATCAACACTTTCGTTATCAGTGGAACTTCTCTTTCTTCCGCACCGACTATTCAACATATTTCACCTTTCCTTCGATTTCAAACTTGTCTCGGAGTTTTGTTATTGTTATCCTTATTGGAGGTTTTTAGTGTACCGAATTCAACCCTCCAACGTCGTTGAACCTCAACAACATTCTCCACTTTCCAATAACAATTCAGTATCCACTTACGTTCATCGAATGAAAGTCTCACCGCCATTTAGATTTATAAACAAATAAACAACACAGTGAACGTGTTGCTATTTTTTTCCATAAACAACAGTGAACGTCGTCTGGATCATACACAACAAACTTTATATTATTTTCTCCTTCGTTGCTGAGCTATAAATTTTCAAAGAGTGTATACATCAATTTGGGACACTAAAATGCATTGCAAAGAACAAAAGAATGAGAGGAGGCGCCATTCGATTTAAACTTTTTGGTTATTTTCATAGATCTAAGAACGCAAGTTGGATTCTGTCTCATACGGCAGAATTTTATTTTTTGCATTTTTATAACTTTTAATTTTGTTTTTGCGGATATTTTCTATCCCCAGAGTGGATGCTTTACCATGGGTCAGTGGTTCGGGTGCTTCAGGGATTCTGCGAGTTATGGTGATTGTAGCACTGCTACTTTAGGGCCACCCTTACCAGAAAGGTCATGGTTGAGAAGTGAGACGAAGAGTATCCAAACAAACATATATCTCATATGTCGACGAATGAGAGAATTCATACTATTTCGGTGTGGCGCAGGTTACTGTCACCCGCTTTCGGGAGTTAAGCAGAGGCTCTCTTTTGGAAAATAGTCGACAGACTTCCGGCCGTTATCTCAGAGAAATGCCTCCGAGAAGCCCCAAGAGTGCACTCGCTATGCGCTTAGGGAAACGGTCGGGGGCAGCGCATGCCTTTACCTAGGAGGAGAAACGGATAAAGCGACAATGGGATCGGGTGCTGTCAATCGGCACTTGGAAAGTATTCTCCATGACAGAAAAGGAATCCGAGTTACTGGAGGAAGCCAAAGGCTATCGACTGGAAATCTTATATATTACCTCTACGAAACGTCCGGGTTCTGGAACTGTGGACTTAGAAGGAGGGTGGAAGCTCTTCTACTCAGGTGTCAACCCTAACATGAGGGATACTCACAAGTCCCCGTCTGGCACATTATGTTGCACATTGGACCCCCTAGCCTTCATATAGGGAAACGGTCTCTCTCTCTTTCTCTCTCTATTTGTTGGATATGCTCCGAATGCAGTCACAGAGTGCCCACTATTTCTAGATGAAGTTTATGCTGCTCTTAGCAGGAGAGGGAGTGCAGATTCTGTCATCCTGGTGGGCGACTTCAATGCACACGTAGGAGCTGATGACCAAACGTGGAAAGGCGTG
Source organism: Rhysida immarginata (assembly GCA_023313115.1). Classification (NCBI taxonomy): domain Eukaryota; kingdom Metazoa; phylum Arthropoda; class Chilopoda; order Scolopendromorpha; family Scolopendridae; genus Rhysida; species Rhysida immarginata. The sequence continues at coordinate 58,800 of JAHWFO010097810.1, read as the reverse complement.
ATTGGGAGGAATGTTGACTCCGATTTAAATGCGAATGGGATGTGCTTGTTGGATCTCTGTTGTAACAATGGACTTTATATCACAAACACCTTCCGACAAAAGGATGTCCATAAGTATACCTAGTACAGGAATGCAATGGACCAGAAGGTACTGATTTAGTTTGTAATCGTATCAGCTAAGTTATTGCGATCAATGCTGGATACTCGTGTGAGGAGAGGGGCAGAGCTATTTACTGATTACCACCTTGTTGTTTGCACTTTGTGGTTCTCTGAATCCATGCCAACGAAGCGAAATACTAGGTCTAGACAAATTTGGTGCATCAAATGGGAGGCATTGGAGGATAGAGCTGTGAGAAAGAGCTTTGCAGAACATATCTTCAAGTTTCAAAGAACTATCCAGTGATCGTGGTATTGTTGAAGAGGAGTGGCAGTTGTTTAAAACTGCTGTGATTACTTTGGCTGCAATGTGCTTTGGTCGTAAGCAGCTGTGTGTGGCGCAGGGCAGTGAGAAAAGGACTGCATGGTGGAACGGTGAAGTCCAAGAAGCTGTGCGATACAATGAGGCCACCTTGAGTCGAGTGCGATACAATGAGGCGCGAAAAGCAACAGCAAAGACAGTATCAACAGCTAAAGCCAAAGCCTGGGAGATGTTCAGGGAGAAATTGGAGGCAGACGTTGGTTCCACAAATAAGATATTCTGGCAGACTGTGCGTCACTTCCGTGGAAACTACTAAGAATTCAGATGGGAGGCTTCTGAAAACGGAAAATAGCTTATTGCATAGGTGGAAGGAATACTTTGCATCTCTTCTTAATCCAGTGACAGCAATAACTGAGGCACATGAGGTGCACCTTGGAGCAGAGAATAGTCACGGTAGTATCACCAAAGCGGAAGTCAGATGGGCAGGAAAGTATCTGAAGACTGGCAAAGCTGCAGGTGATGATGAAATGCGGTCACAGATGTTAAAGGCCTTAAATTAGGATGGTATCCTGTGGGTGACTCGAGTGTATCAGGTTGCTTGGATATCTGGACAGGCCCCTAAGCAATGGCAGACAGGAATAGTAGATTCCAAACTGTAGGGGGAGCTTTGTGGTTTCCGACCTGGCCAAAGCATGACGGATCACATCTTTGCTCTAAGGCAAATCTTTGAGAAATCCTGGGAGTATGCAAAAGATGTCTAGCTTGCTTTGTGGACCTCGAAAAAGCATATGACAGTTCCTCTGGAGAAGCTCTGGCAAGCTGTGCAGACGTGAAATGTGGCGATCCGTGGTAACGAAACGCGAGCTGGGAAACAAAGCCAAGCTCTCTGTCTTCAAATCTATGATTACAAGTCTTGGGTAATGACCGAAAGAATGCGACCGTGAATACAAGCGGCCAAAATGAGATTACTCAGTTGTGTGGCAGTTATTATCCTACTAGATAGAGTGCACAACAGCACAGTAAGGGAGTCTTCAAGTGTTGAACCGCTACTTCTCTGCAATGAGAAATCTCAGTTGCGCTGGTATGGCCACGTCATACAGATGCTGCAAAATAGTCTTCCTAGCTAGTTATTTACCAAGGTTCGACCTAGAACCAGATGGCTAGACTATATGAGAATCTGGGTTCGAGTCGCTTGGGTATTACCAGGGAGGACATTTGCCTGATGGCGGAAGATCGCGATCGCTGGAGATCCTCCATAGGGCTGCTGACCCTGCCATCCTAATGGATAAGCGGGTTTGAAAAAAAAGTAAGTAAGTAAGTAAGAATGAATGTTAAATTTTAGCCATTGCTACTAGTGATGTCAAGATCCGGATAATTCAAGAACCGAATATCCTGATCTTTTTTTCGGACCTTGGTCTGAGATCTGAGATACGGATCTTGGATCCGAGATCCGAAATTCGGATCCTATATAAGGAAATTGTGTATATGCAAATTATATTTATATATAACCACCTTAAAACGTGTCTCAAAGTCCAAAGACCCTAAACTCCCTAATTCCCTAAAACTGAGCAGTGGATCGCTTTAATGTAATAAACAATCAAAATCAGCATAAATTAAAATCAGATTTAATTTAACAAATCTTTAGATTTCGTTTTAGTTAGAATTGTACCATATCCCCTCAATCTATATGGACTCGGCTATAGCGATTGTGATAGCTTGAGTCCTCCTAAGTCCTAATTAGTCCTAATACGCATCCAGTTAAAGGATCCGAGATCCGAAATCCGGATCCGATATCCGACATTCGAAATCCGGATCCGAGATCCGAGATCCGGATAAGAGACCTGGATCCGGATATTTCTAGATCCGAATCCGGATATTTTCGGATCCGGATCTGAAATCCGGATCCAACGGACATCACTAATTTTTACATAAAATTTTTTAATTAAAAATGCAATAATTTGCCCTCTTTGATGGAGACTTTGATAACTGGTAAAGCCGTCGCATGTAACTCGATAACTATGCTTTGTAAGGCATATATTCAGAGAGACATTCTCTCCTGTTTTGCTCAGAAATAACCCCCTCCAAAGTTTGTTACAAATATATTGATACACCCTATAGAAAGCTCTTTTGTCTTCATGCAATAAAGAATACGTCGCGATAAACGCGGAATGAGGCTCTGCCAGAAAACCTTCCTTTTAAACACAAGTTTTCTTTGGAAATAAAGACATACGATTTAGAGAGGTACATTTCCTCAATTTCTCATTTTAGACCAAGACATTAAGACGAACAAAAGAAAATGGCAATATTAGAATTTTCTAGATCGGAAGGATCCATGTCACGGGAATATCTTCACAATGATAATTACGCGACAGACTCGTCTGTTTTCATACTCGAACTTTTTATTCTTCTCAGCAGAAGGAGTTCCAACCTAAGTGACGTCAGGAGGAACGTCATCGACGTAAAGGAAGAGAGGTGGGACATAGAAAGAAGGATGATGGGAAAAGGGCAGAAAGTTCGAGAGTCGTAAAAAACGGATGAAGGAGTGAAAGAGTAAAGCTCTCAAGAAGGTTTCATCGAGATAAGAAAAGAGATAAAAACCATATCGGTAGCGGAATGTGGAAACAGAAGAGAAAGTTCTAAAGTCATGTTGAGAAGACAACACGAGGAACCTCGTTGTAGGGTGCAACGACATTTCAACTGCAAAAGTGGAGCTTACTCACGAGTATGGTCAGGTGAGCAGAAAATCGTTAGTGTGTGTTGAAATTAATGCATGTGAACACAATTCGAACATTATCTGTCTCAATCCTTTGCAATTTATTACTTCTGCGAAAGTATGCTTGTTATTGATAAAGAACAAGCATTGAGAACATTTAAGGAACTTTGTATTAATAACCTCCATTACGGCTGCCACGTTCAGTGTCTATACCCATTTGGTTTAAGGGTCTACACGATAAACAACCTTGGCTTCATACTAATGACTTGATGAATATTAGTCCGAATAAAACTCGTCCTATCTTAGCGTAATTACTGGGTCTACGTTCTTGAATTCTCACGAATAGCAGAGGCGACAATTCTACGCCTTGTGTAAACCTGTATTAACAACGTTTTCCTTTGTGTCTCTTTCTATTTACTGAAACTTATTCTGGATGTCATATGCCATGATGTTGTCTCTACATCATTAGGTGTACTACTAGGTAACCACAAAAGCCATAGCCGTTTTATGTTGCCATAAAAGGAAGTGATAGAAGTATGGTCCAAAATCTCTCAGGGGGAGCAGGAAGGGTAGCCTGTATAATACAGGGCTGTTGGGCATTCACATCAATCACATCTCGTGCAGAAGAAGTGAAGACAAATGCAGGTATCGAAGGAGATGGTTAAGTGTTGTTTGCTTTATGACTTCAAGGTGGGCTTGTGAGCGGCAGCATCAAATCGCCGAATGTGTCTTGCGTTTGGGAATGATGCTGTTAATGAACGCACCGCAAATCATTGGTTCCATAAAAATTCAGGTCGGGAGAATTTGCCATTTCTGATGAATTCTGTAGTCTAGTGTCTCTGGTGAGCTAGACGCCAAATGGTTCACTACGAGCTATCAACTGGCCAAACCATCACCAATGTGCGATGTCATGAATTCGAAACTCCTTCGCACTTCTCGATGCAACAATTGCCGAACCATGGCGGCAGTGTCTATCGCAGGCGAAGGGAAAAATGAAAGTTTTTTTATATATTTTATCAATTTTGAGTACGAATTGAAAATTCCCAGCAGTTGGAATGTGTGCAACAGTCATTGCAGCAGAGGGAGCCAGCATTGGTGAATCGCAAAGAGGTACTCTTCCTTCATGACAATGCCTGTCCACATGTGGCGCCGGTGGCCAGGGAAACCATAGAGGTGCTTGTCTGGATAACTTTGTGTCATCCACCTTACTCACCAGATCTTGCTCCAAAGGTGTCTATCACCTTTTCCATTCTCTGGACATGTATCTTCGTGGAAAATCCTACACCAATGATACAGACTTGCGAAAAGCACTCATAGACTATTTTGGGTCCAAGACCGGCAAGTTTTACAGCTAGGGGATTGATCAACTGGAGACAAGGTGTCAGAAGGTGCTAGATGCCAGTTGGGAGTACTTTGGGGACTAGCGATATGCTACTTTTTGTGTATATCATTTTGTTTTCCGGAATTAAAAACGGTGTTCATGTTAATTATGATGACAAATATAAGGAAGTGTATACTTGCGATTTATGAGCTCATGGAGTTGTATTTGGTGAAAGAAACGACGGCAATACATGAATTGTATGAGAGCAAAAACTTACGATGTTTATTCATTGATTGCTACAATAAGAAAAAGAGAATAGAACAAGTAACGCCACCTAGTGGCAAAAACTGAAAAAGGCAAGATACGGAAAAATCCTTAACATAATAGTCCTCGTCTTGAAAGGCTTGACTTTCAAAACGTGTCAAAAAAAGCAACAAACCAAATAATTAAAAAACATTAACAATCGTTGGGTAATGGACAAATCTTGGAGAAAGATCTTTTCAAAAGTCCAGTTGAAGTGCGGATGGTGGCTACACGAGGGATGCGATCTCTGCCAGGATGAAGCTGGGTAATATGACCGAGCTTCCAATGGATAGGTGGTTGGAGATCATCCTTGATGAGCACAAGGGAGTGTAATTTCAATTTGGAACTGCAGCGATGCCATTTTGCTTTCTGCTGCAATTCACCGATGTATTCCAAACTCCATCATTTCCAGAAGTGCTGCAGCAGATGCTGAACCAACTGGAACCGGGAGAGTCTCGATAAAGGAATGGGAATGACCGACGGATCTGGAATCGTGGTAAGTGGTCTTCCAATAAGAAGGTGACCTGGTATCAAAGGTTCAAAATTCTCAGGTTCACTAGATTAGGATTCAGAGGACGAGAATTCAATACCGTTTTGATTTGGGCTAAAAGAGTATAAAGCTCTTCAAAGGTTAATTTGGAATTGCCACTGACTCTTTTGAGATGATCCTTAGACGATTTAATACCTGCCTCCCATAGGCCGCCAAAATGGGGAGAACGAGAAGGGATGAAGTGCCACTGAATACCAAACTTGGAAGCAGAACGAGTAATGCAATCCTCACTTGACTTCAAAAACACGCCAAGATCTCTCAGCAAGGAGCGGTCTCCCAGGAAATTTCTCCCGTTGTCAGAAAAAATGTGTGAAGGGCAGCCACGAGAGATACGAATCTTCTTAAAATCAGAATGAAGGAATCTGTAGTCAAGTCAGTGATGAGCTCGAGGTGAATAGCTTTGGTAGCGAAGCAAACAAATAAACACACAAAACACTTGGAAGTTTTGGAGCCTCGATCCTTTTTTGTCTTTAATCAAAATATGGCCTGCATAATCTATCCCAAGAGGTTGAAAGGGAAAAGATGTTTCAACTCTGTTACGAGGAAGATTACCCATGACAGGTGTAATGCCTTTCAGAGCAGCATGGAAACACTTAACACACTGGTGAACGACACATTTAACCAAATTTCTTCCATTAGTAATCCAGCATCTCTTTTTTTAGTGAGGCAAGAAGTAATTGAGGACCAGCATGCAAAAGGCAATGGTGTTCTGAGGTGACTAACAGTCTGGCTAGCGGATGTTTCCCAGAGATGAGGAGGGGAAATTTCTTATCAAACGAATAGTCAGAATTAATCAATCAACCTCCAACCTGCAGCAGGCCGTCGTTAAAAACAAGGACAAGGAGGGTAGCTTCGAACGTGATCGAGGATCGTGGGATTGACAAATTTTAATCTTCTCAGGGAATGAGTGGTTTTGAGAAAGTCTGACAAGAATCAGGAAGGCACGCTCAGTTTCTGAAGGTGTAAGAGGACCATACATTCGGACATCCTTAGGACGTAGACAATTGGTCTTGAAACGCAATATAAGAGCAATGATGCGATTAAGATGATCAAATCTAAGAATCTTGAAAATGGGAATGAAGAACATGCAGCAGTGGCAAATATTACATCTAACCTTGCTACTTCCGGAAGATCATGTGGTATGGAAAGTGTTTGGAGGGTTGGCCAGGAAGATTCTTCTAGAGAGAGCCATCAGAGACTTTCAATATAGAGACATGCCATTTCATTATTTTCCCATAGAAAAAATGTAATATGCTGTTAATGGGCGCCCTCTGAACATTTGCAATGAAACACTTAGGCCATCCATGAATGACGCAAGTAGCAACATTGAGGCAAGGCATTATTGACGTCACACTAAAACCTGGACGTGTCCAGTTAAATTTCCGATTTCTTTTCCTGGGCGATTGTTGCAATGTCTAACAATTGAAATCGGAAATTTAACTGAATACGCCGAGTAAAACTTTCGTTGTACAAAGTTTTTTTTCAGTTTAACATTTTTTTTACTTATGTTTTTAATTTTAAAATTATTTTTGGACGTCTCATATTTAAACAGAAATGACAAAATATTTAAATTTCAAGAAATTTTATTTTGTGTTGAAAATAATTTTCACAAAAGTACAAACTCATCTACTCCTGTTAAAACTTAAATTGCTAAATAGATTTTATAAATATTGCTTTATATGCATTTATCATGCAAAAATATCCACATAATTCCTAATGTGTATTTTATAATTCCCATTATCAGCATCTAAAGATGATAAAATTGAACTATGCGAAAAATGAAATAAACAAATGCTAATGAGTCTCACATGTACAAATTTATAAAAGACAAACAATCAATCAGGAAGAAGTACGAACAGTAAAAATGTAATCATTACAGAAATGTCGAATATCAACTATAGATAATTATAACATTGTTATATAAACTTTGCCTGCATTTCAGTTAATTGTTTTCTGGCTCTTTGCAAACTTACTCTGTATTTATTTAGCTTCATTCTTAGTCGCTTTTTTCGGGGTGGCAGCTAGTTCTCTTGCTGTTTGTTTTTTTCTGCTTTTTTGGTGGTGGTGTGTTGAGAAATGGTAATTTTCTTTTGACACTTGCAGTCTTTTCTTCCTGAAGTGACACTTTTCTTCTTTGGGATCATCTTGGGATGATTCACAGTGCACTTCTGGTGTACAAAGAGAGGGAGGGGCATGAGTATTGATTAGTGCAATACAGTTCTTGGTATTGTGAAGTGGATGGTGAAGGTTCATGGAGCTGTGAAGTGGATGGTGCACCACGAGTTGATGTTTTCCATGTTCTTGTAAAAATGGTGGGAACTGCTGATTTAATAGACGGCTTCTCTTGCTGGCATTATAAAATTGACCATTTGTGAAATGTGCTGCACATAGTACGTATCTTTTACTGAGTTTTTCAAAAGTTTCAGTAAGCAGGTCGCTTCTTCCATAGGCTATTAACCATATTTTGCACCTAACAATGTCAAAAATATAAAAACGTTAAGTTAACGTCAGCAATAAACTAAGAAAGTATAATTATGCATATGTAATGAATATCATAAAATGAAAAAACACGAATTGATTTATTTTTGAAAAATTTCGTTAATCAATTTCAAAAGATTTTTATTTGGAATTAGCAGAGGACCCGGGATAATTACGCTTGTAGGTAAACAGAACAACCCAATTCATCTAAAGGCGTGCTTCCTCTATCGTCTTTCACTCTTTCTTAATAGTCTGCTAACTCCCATTATCTCCAGTTACTGATCATTTTTAAAGATTTCCAAGAAATTGTTAAGTACTAAGAATTCTCTTTTCTAAGAAAAGTCTGAATAACAGGAATTCTATGCATTGAATTCTATATTGCACAAACTTTGCCTTGCATTGTTGTCATGACACATATATTGTTGATCCTTGCATAGTGTTGGTGCATTGCGTGTTGACACCTTTGTTGATACCTATTGTTGCACAAACTTTTATTTGCGTTGTTGGTCATGAGATATATATTGTTGGTCCGTGCAGAGTGAATTGTTTGTGAATTGCGTGTTGATACCATTGTTGATACTTATTGTTGCAAAAACTTTGTCTTGCATTGTTGGTCATGAGATATTTCTTATTAATATGCCCTGCCATAACTATGAATATCGATTTTTTATGAATAATTATTATTTTTTCGAAATCTGAGGTAGACAGTGACCTTCCTCATGCTTTGAAGATCATGTATGCGAAATTTTTTTAAGATCGGAATAAAACTGTAGATTTGTATAAAAAACAAACAAACAAACCCACAAACCCACAAACAAACCCACAAACAAACATCCTTTTTTATGTATATAGAAAGATTTTACTATCTTTATTAAAATTAAAAAAAAGAATCGTAAACATAATGTAATGAATTTCATAATTTATAATAGGTAAAATTACTTATTTAGGTTTAAATTTAAATGTGGGTGCTCTCCTTTTAATAGGGAAAAAATCGTAAAATTAAAATTTAATAAAAACAAAATAAAATAAAGTCCCCAATCTTGAAAAACGATGAGAAGAAACTTGTGAGATGGCAGAAAACTTAAACGATGCAGTCTATTGAGGAATAGATGAAGTTCTGAAGATGAGTTGATTGTAGAAAATAATAAACTAAGTCTATTGAGGATGTAGATGAAGTCATTTGAAGGTGACGTTGATAGTAGAAAAGAATAATCTTGAAAGAAGTGTTGGTTTACCAAATACCAAACATAAAAATCATAACAAATAACATTACAAAAGCATTAATAACCACCACCAATCTAAAAACAACAATCAATCAAAATAATAACACAAATATCGATTTCAAAGAAATATGTCAAAATAATAAAGAAAGATGGAACACTAGAAACATAATTTATCAAATACCATGTAAAAATTGTGAACATATCTACACAGGTCAAACTAAACGACAATTAGAAATAAGATTAAAAGAACATGAAAGAGCGCTTCGCCACAAAGACAAAAACAACCATTTAGTAAATCATTGTATCAATAAAAACCACACACCAGATTGGAATAACACAAAAATCATTGGAAAAGAAGAAAATTATAAAAAAGATTAATTAAAGAAACAATAAATATCATTACAAATAACGAAAATTTAGCCAAGCCATCAATAGAGATAGACAATAAATGTACACTACTTTTAAACAACAATTGCCCTAGTATACAATAGCCAACAATCATAACCAACAATTACAACCAACAGAGCTTCATCATCTTTATATATCAATTGTTTTTCTTATCATTTATTTAATTCTTATTTCAACTGTTTTCACCATTCAAAAATATTTTATCCTACTGATGATGAGAAATATTCTCGAAAACGTTTTTATCCCAAATATTTGGATCACCTGCTTCAAAATTTCAATTGTATTTTAAAACCAACACTTCCTTCAAGATTATTCTTTTCTACTATCAACATCATCTCAAATGACTTCATCTACATCCTCCATAGACTAAGTTTATTATTTTCTACGATCAACTCATCTTCAAAGGACTTCCTCAGCGGTTGCGTGATCGCCTCTGATGCCCGAGTACGCGGGTTCGATCCCGGCCGAGGACGACGAGGATTTTTCAGGGGGAAATCCTGAGATCACGCACTTCCTTCGGAAAGGAAGTAAAGCCGTTGGTCCCGTGTAGTCATTTGCCGGCTGCACTTTAAAGAACCCTTGCGAGGCAAAATTTGCGGCCCTTATAACGCCGCCCTGAAATGACCATAGTAGTTGAAAAGGGCGTTAATACCAAACAAACCAAACCAACCAATCAAAGGACTTCATCTATTCCTTAATAGACTGCATCGTTTAAGTTTTCTTCCATCTTACAAGTTTCTTCTCATCGTTTTTCAAGATTGGTGACTTTATTTTATTTTGTTTTTATTAAATTTTAATTTTACGATTTTTTTCCCTATTAAAAGGAGAGCACCCACATTTAAATTTAAACTTATCATTTAAACTCCTTCTAGATCAATTACTTATTTAGGATTTAATTTGATTTTTTTAAAATTTTTGGCGCGTTTTTTAAAATAATCGATATAGCTACTATAGTACAAAATTATGATGACCATATATTTTTGGCTTTTAACAATATATTGGATTTTAACAATCAGTGTTTTTTTGTTTGTTGGAAAAAATGAAGGTTGGATTGTTGTTAGGCACTATGGAAGTTGACAAATTATAAATAAGATATTTACTGTAAATAAACGTACCTCTTAGGCTCCGTTTGAAAACTAAAGAATGAAAGGTGATTTACACCACGACGTTGGGCACAAAATTTTGCAGCACACCGCTGACCAGAAATGCCTTAGTAAAACAATCTGACAAGTTATATGATGGTTTCGCTCGTCGATTTGATCATTATCGTCGAAACTTATAATCGAAACTATGATGTAGTCGTCGTCGTTACAGTGCCATCTGAACATATCCAATGAAACAGCTAAGAGTCCGTATTACACGAAAATTAAGTAAATGACATGTCTCTCTATTGAAAGTCTCTGAGAGCCATGGTGGTCCGTGAAACCACAAAGCGGAATCCTTCACCACAGTAGGAGAGACCCCTCTTGAGAGGATGTTGGCAGGATTGTTGCCACTGGAGACATTATTCCACAATTGTTGGAGAGTGTCTGGATTTCAGAAATACGATTGGCGACAAACGTGTGTAGACGATTTGGATGCATTTTCAACCAACCAATAACAATAGTGGAGTCAGTCCAGAAGAAGCATTGATCAAATATAATTTGGAGCACAGAAGTAACCTGCTGGACTAAGCGGGCGAGAGTAAGACCACCACAAAGTTCTAGTTTGGGAATGGATAAAGACTTGAGAGGAGCCAATATCAACTAGGATAGGATAAATGTCGGACTCCATGAAGTCTGATAGAATGTCGGACTCTCATTAGAGGCTCGTTCGAGATCCATTTCCATAAGCTGAAGCAACCAGTTTGTAAAGTAGAAGAAAGGTTTTTGCACATTACCTTTGCTGTGAGATGCCGTTTGCTCCACTCAACAAATCGTCAATGTAGAAGTCTTCTTTTATGATTCGAAAACCTCAGGAATAGATTGTGCGCATTCAATACCCAATTCGTACAAACATCAAATTGCTAAGAAGCTAGCAGAAGCAGTACTATAAGTACAGTGTTCAGATTATAGGCTTTGGTAGCGTCATTTGGATCAGGTCTCCATAAGATGCGCTGCAAGGGTCTTTGAGACTCCTCAACCAAAACTTGGTGATACATCTTTTCTATGTCAGCTAAAAAGGCGTAGACATGTTTGGGAAATCGAATTAGGACACTGAACAGATCCTGTTGAATGGTAGGGCCGACCAATTGTAAGAAATTAAACGATTCACCAGATGTAGTGGGAGCAGAAGCATTGAAAACGACAATGTGGTTAGGCTATCTTCTTTGAGAACGCCATGATGAGGTAAAAAACAGGAAATCTCAGAAGGTGCAGGATCACAAACGGACATGTGGCCTAAAGCTTTTTTCACATAGAAAATCCCTGGCGGAGCGGATGCAGATCCGCATGGATTTCGTATAGTGGCGCCTCCGCGTGCATTGCACGTGGAAACGCGGAATCCGCTGAGCATTTCACAATTAAAACTTTCTCGCAACTTTTCCGCTTAAGCTGTCTCCTGATTGGTCCCTCTAAAATAGTATCTTCTTTTGTAAAATGGAGCCTAAAACTAAACTTTTGAAGTAAAAAATCTATCGAATGAATTTTCAACAATTTTTGAAATGGAGATGTTATTGTTAATTTTTCATTTGGCAGAGTATGCTTTAAAAATACAAGAACTGTGCTGTCCAGTATTTGTGTAATTATAAATATATATTTTAATTACAATAATATTAAAAAAAATTAAACCCCTTTTGGGTAAAAATCGAGAGTAACATTCTCTAATTTTCTCGGAAGACATCGGTCAGCCCCGTCGCGTTTATGCATAAATTCATTATTGTAATGTGATTAATTAATACATAAATAATTTATCATATTATAGTAATTATATTTTACGAAATTTATGCAGGGCAAAAAATCACTGAAGTCCCGTGACGGGGAACATCAGCTACGGGCGGGCTGTCGGTCATTGATGTCTGCCTGGCCGCACATACACCATCACGAGATTTTCGTGATGCGTTTTCTTGCCTAAATTTCCGAAAATATAAATTCTATAAAATGATATATCATTTACTTATTTATTAAATATGTTACACTTATTTAATGATTAAAAAAATAATAAATTCAGAGCATGACGGGCCTGAAACAACCTTTATGCGAAATAGACTTAAAATATGAAGGGGCTGATCGATCATCGATGTTACCCTAGAAAATAGAAACTAATATTTACCTGGTTTTGTTTTATTGTAGCTGAGCATATCTGTGTTCCTTTATTTGGTATTCCAAATTGAAATTCGTTCAGAAACTAAAGAAATAAGTTTCTCATTAAACGCACATTTGTTGGCCATCGCTGTTTAGTAAAGTAATTTTTTATCTCCCCCGCTTTAGGTTCTCCCTGCATGCTTTGCGCTTCACCTGTTTCCTGATTGGCTGAGGCAAAGCGGATTCCGCAAAATTTCCAGATCTCCTTGAAATGAAAAATCTGCTCCGCAACTCTCGCGGAGCGGATCTGCAATGTTTGCGTCTGAATGTGAAATGGCTCAGTTTAGCGGAAAAGATCCGCTTTTGCCCGCGGATTGCGCATCCGCGTCTCTTCCGCTCCGCAAAGCTCTATGTGAAACAGGCTTAAGTCTTCATATTCTTGCATGAACTGTGCATAACGCTGATGCAAGGCAGTGTTGGATGCAAAGTTTCTTTAAAAATTTAGAAGAGATTTTTCAGCTGTTTCGTATGAATCACCTAATACTTCTGGAGCCTTGTTAAGAAGAATACTGACAATAAATCGACCACTAGAAACACGCTTGGTATGGCTCTTGAAGTGAGATTCACACTCGTCTTCTTCCAAGGTGCGGAGCTTAGGGGTATAGATTTCTTCCACTTTCCAGAAATTCCAATTGCTCTTGAATGCAAACAGAACTGCGGCTAAAACTACAACGAATGTCTTGGGGGTAGTGCAAGGAAACGAGCTAGCTACAATCCATCCAAAATGAGAAGTTTGTAGAATAGGCATTCTGGGTCCAAGTGGAATGCACTGAGTGAGAACAATTTGCCAGAATGAATTTACTTCAAGGAGAATGCCGATTTCTCCAGGGACATTGAAGTGAAGATCAGTCATCTTTAGGCTATAAGGAATGTTTATGTTAGCAAGATCAATTGACGTATTGGGCAGATGACCAGTAATCTGAGGAACGACCAAACATTGAGATTTCAAGCAATAATTGGAGACTCGAGAGTGCAAATGAATTTCACAATGACAATGGACACTGGTAGTAGAATTGGTGATTCCCTGAACTTGGATGTTGACTGGAGTTTGAGGATGCTGAAGCTTCTTACATAGAGAAGAAGTCACAAATGATGAAGTGCTACCACAATCAAGTAGAACTCTTGCTTGATGATTTTGACCTTGATGATCAACAACATTCACAACAGCAGTGGAGAGAATAGCACATTGTTCAGAAGAGGACAACACCAAAAGGGTGACTGTATCATTTTCAACAACTGATTTCTCAGGGGTGGTTAATGGACCAAGATGTAGAAGAGTATGATGGATCTAGCTTTGCATTTATTGCAGCTGTGCTTAGAGCAACAGTTCATAGCGAAGTGACCCATAGAAAGACAATTTAGGTACCATTTTAAATTCTTTATTTTAGCAAAACGTTCCTTGACAGGCATAAATTTGAAAATGGAACACGAGTACAAGTTATGATCTTTATGGCAGATCGGACAAGAGGACGACGTCGAGACGAAACTTCTTGAAGTGGTGGATCGCTCATTTGTGGGTTAAGCATGTCTCTGTTCTAGAGTATTCAATAAAGACGCCTTGTTTTGTAGAAATTTAATGAGATCATCGAAAGAAGTTGAATCAGAAGTAGCAGTCATGTTTGCAAATTCTTTTACAGTGGTGTTATCTAATTTGGAGTTCATAAGATAGAAGAGGAATGCATCTCTCTGATGCTCTGTATTGATCAAAAAATCCAGAGATCGAAGATTTTTCTTGGCTGAGTCAATCAAGGTGCGTAGTCTAGCAGAGGATTCTTTGGAAATGGGCTCTAGATCGAAGATAGCCTTCATAAGGTTATGAATTAGTACTTTTTGGTTGTCATAGCGCTCATGTAGACTGTCCCAAGCAATAATGTAGTTGTCACCAGTGAAAGTGAGATTCTTAACAACCTCTGCAGCTTTGCCAGTCAGCGAGGCCTGCAAATAATGAAATTTTTGTATATTGCTGAGTTCGCTATTTTCATGAATGAGAACTCGTAAATAAGTCTTTAAAGTTCAACCAGTCTTCAAACTTTTCACTAAATTCTGGTAGTTTAATAGTAGGCAACTTAATTAAATTAGATGACAAATGAGAGTGGCATGAGCTATGTTGTGCTTCGAATAAAATGAGATCATAAACCATGAAGAACGTTTTGAAATCGTAAATAAAACAAACTTTTTGATCCATCTGGTTACAATGTTCCATCCATTACATAAAACATTTCTTAATAATATTAAACTCAACAATCCACTAAGCAACAATAATGCTACACGTGATCTAACACAATGACGTATATTAAAGATAGACTCCGAATCCTATTGTTAACAACGGCAAAAAGTGAAGCAAATTGAGCCATGATAGTTCTGGGCAGGAGTGAGCCGTGGAGTAATTAGCTGTCTGGCTGTTTTGTTTTTGTAGATTTTGGGCCCGAGGAATAATTAATTCAAAACCATTCCTCAAAGTTAAACTGCGTAAAACTGTACAAATAGACAAAAACAAGGTCCAGGAATCGTTTTCCACAAAAATAAATCAAAAATACGTAACTAAAATGAAAATACGTAACTGAAAGACAATCAAAACGAAATTGAAATTGAAACCATGATCGAAAAATTGTTTATAAAATTTAATAAAATACTTCAAATACAAAGTAAACGAAAAGATAGATAAACTTATCACTCTGTGATCGTCATGTGAAAGAATTATTAATCAGCTACTCTCATGTTTAGCCATGTGTTTTGAATCAACTTCACTCACTTTCGGCCATGACAGTTCTGGGCATGGAGCTTCCCAATTTGCTTCAAGTTGCAACAATAGAATTCGGAGTCTATCTTTAATATACGTCATTGATCTAACAGTCATAAAACATTTTCTTCACAACAATCATTTATCTTATTTATGAATAAATATATGAATACTATAAATTATTACACTAACAATTCCCCCTTTTATCGTTTCATATATTTATTCCATAAAAACATTCATCTTCCTTAAACAAGATTCCATTCATGTAGCCGTCAATATTTTGGTTAATATATCTGCCTCCATTTCTTCCGTTCCTGTATGTTGCATTTAATTTGACCTCTTTGTGCTTCATCCTTAACGAAATGATACTTCCTACCAATATGCTTCATTCCTGTCTTTCTTCCCATACTCTCTATCCATGTTATAGCTGTGCACTATCTGGCAAATTTCTTCATTCCTATTTCTTGTAATAATTCCTTCATCCATTTCATATGACAAACGGCATCGCAGATACTCATTAGTTCTGCTTCACATGTTGAAAGGGCCACTAAATGCTGCTTTTTAGCTTTCCAACAAACTATCGAATTTCCTAACTTCACACAATATCCAGCAACACTTTTAGCATTTTCCGTATTGCACCAGCTTGCATCGGTCAATGCTAAAACTCCTCGGTGTCTGTCAAAAAATAATTTATAATGTTTAGTCTCTTTAAGGTATCTGTAAATTTTATTAACTCCTGCCAAATGATCTTCTCTTGGTGATTTCCAAAATTGGGAAAGTAAACTAAATGTAAAAGCTAAATCTGGTCTAGTACTTGTAGCTAAGTACATGATGCATCACAACATTTCTTGATATATTTTCTCATCAATCCTTTTCGACTCACTATCTTGCTTTAAATTCTGTAAATCTCCCAGTGTCTTCGTCGAGTTACAATTTCCTAAATTGAATCTTCTTAAAATTTTATCTATATAATGTTCTTGGGTGATGAATATCCCTTCATCTCTTTCAATAATTTCTATGCCCAGATATTTTTTTCTCCTTCCATCTAAGTTAAAGTCAATTTCTTTCATAGCTTTGTTATTACTTCATCTAATATCTGATCATCTGACCCTATTATCAATATATCATCTACATATAACCCGAGGAAAACTTTCTTCCCATATTTTTGTAAATGATAAACACATGGATCAGATTCCACTCTTTTCAAACCTGTCTCCTCCAAAACTTCTTTCATCTTCTCATACCAACATCTGCTGGACTGTGGTAAACCATAGATGCTTTTCTGCAATTTACACACCTTTGATGTATCGTTTCCATTCTTCAATAAACCTTCAGGAATGTTCTTATATACTTCTTCTCTTAATATTCCATGTAAATATGCCGTTTTCACATCATACTCGTATCTTCATATTTCCTTGAGATGCTAGTGCTAATAAAACTCTCATAGAATCCATTGTAATCACCGGTGCAAACGTTTCCACGTAATCTATTCCAGCACGTTGTCCTGAACCGACCACGACCAGCCTGGCTTTACATCTTATAATTTCTCCTTTCCTATTCTTTTTTCTTCACAAAAACCCATTTGTTCTTTAATACCTTTTTATCTTCTGGCTTATCTACTATCTTCCAAACATCATGTATTTTCATAAAACTTAATTCTTCCTCTACTGCTCGTATCCATTTTTCAGAATCTTCTGATTGTATAGCTTGCGTATATGTTGTTGGATCAGCTGTATCATCAACCGTTAAATTAGCTTCACACTTTCACTTTTTCTTTCTTCGTTTTCAACCTCTCGGATCTTCTTACTCCTTCTTCCAATAGCTTCTGTTCCCTTATTTCTATCTGTTGCTCATGTCTTGCTTGTATCTCTTTATTGCTCACTCCAGCTTTTCTACCTTTTGACCTGGAACTTCGTTCTGCCTCTCTTGAAATTCCTGCATTAGATTCTTCCTCCTCCTTTGTATCTTCTCTTTCTTCTAAATCTTGCTCTCTTTCTTGATCAAGATTATCATTGATCTTCTCCACACCCTCATACTGCATTACAGCATCATCTTCATTTATTACATTTTCTGGCATACGTTTCAATACATCTTCAATACTTAATGCATTTTTAAGTAATTGTTTCCCCAACATACTTTCATTGAACTTCACTGCCCTTGTTTCAATTATTTCTTCTGTCTCCACATCAAACACTCGATATGCCTTTCTACTCCTTGAGTATCCTATAAATTTTCCTGTTCTGGCCTTTGGTTGCAATTTTCTTCTTTTATTTTTACTAACAAAATAATATGCCACACATCCAAATACCTTGAGGTATGAAACTGTAGGTATTATTCCAGCCCATTGTTCCATGGGTGTTTTACCTTATAACCAGCTGTATGGTGTTATATTTTTCAAATACGCTGCGGTCGCAATTGTTTCTGCCCAGAAAGTCATCGGTAAACCCGAATCAATCAACATTGCTCTGGCTTTATCTAACATTATGCGATTCGTCCTCTCCGCTATTCCATTACTTTGCGGACTATAAGGAACAGTTTTTGATGTCGAATTCCACATTCCTTAAAAAATTCTTTAAATTGATTATTTACAAATTCTCCTCCATTATCATTCCTCACAGATTTTATCTTCATTCCGGTTCTATTCTCATATTCCTTCTTGAATTCTTCAAAATTCTTCAATGCTTCATCTTTCAACTTTAAGAAATATACAAATATTCTTCTATTGTATGAATCCACCATGGTAAAGAAATACCTTGATCCTCCCAATGATTCCACTTCTATGGGACCACATAAATCCATATGTATTAGTTCCATTATATGTTTCGTTTTTTTCAACCTTTACCGACTCAAAAGGTTTTTGGGTCATTTTTCCTAACATACAACCATCACACATTGGAATCTTTCCAAAAGTTATATTTAATCCTCTAACCATTTTATTTTTTATTAGTTCATCCATATATCTTTCATTTAAATGCCCCAATCTTCCGTGCCATAATAATTTCTTTGTAACTGCTTTATTTGTTCATATGTCAAGACAATATTCCTTATGCTTTCTTCTGACTTTCCTGTCTTCATCACACATTATTTATCCTGAAATTTTGCTTGAATGATTAATTCATTATCTCTATTATAATTGTTTGCTCCATCTTCTTGAAAAACAATGGTGTTACCTCATTTCATCATTGCTATCACTGATAACAAATTTGTTCGCAACTTTGGTACGTATAATACATTCTTTATCTCAACATTTTCTTGCTTCCCATCTTCTTGTATTGCTTTCAACTTTAAGGACATTTTTGCTTCGGCATTAATATTCTTCCTTCCTCTGCGATCGAAATTCTTGATTCATCCACTTCTATCTCCTCTCGCCGATCCCGCCTATTAGTCATGTGTGTTGTGCATGCTGAATCTATGTTCCAGATTTCAGATTGACTTCGTTCACCTTCCTCTTTATTGAAATTCGTATAAAGAGCATGTTTATTCTCCCTTACCATGCTAGAATTTTGCTGCTACTTGTCTCTGTCTCTGATAACATTATTCTTCATACCCTTCCCTGAACGTGAATCTTTTCCACTCTGTTTTCTCTCTTCGTTCTTGTTAGCAGCATGATGCCAGCAGTTTCTCGCAATATGTCCAAACTTTCCACATAAAAAACAACCTTTTTTATTTTCCTGTTTACTTCCTTTTTTCTGCTGCCATTTCTTTACACAATAGGCACTTTCATTTATGTCATTACTGTTTCTTTTTAAATTTCTCCTGTTTTCTTCTTCTCGCAAACATTGTCTCACTTTTTAAAGTGATGCGTTCCGTTGCGATCTCAGGATCATAGCCAACGACTCATAATCACTATGAATTCCTCGAACTACATGAAAAACCGTTTCTCTTTCTGAAATCAGGCTACCCAATGCTGCACATCTACTAGTTATATTCTTAGATCTAATAATATAACTATCTACACTTTCATTTTGCTTCATTCTTATGTCTTTAATCTCTAACATTGTATCAATAATAAGATCTTCTGCTTTACCCTCGTACATTTTCTTCAATTCGTCCCATATATATTTTGCGTCGGTGCATCCATCAAACATGTTCATCACTCAAGTTCATTATGATTAATCCAAATGCCTCATCATTTTTTTCTTCCCAAATCTTCCTTACCTTATTTTCTTCTTCACTCGTTTCATCTTTAACTTTAGGCTCGACCCCTTCAATAATTTCCTTGAACAATTTTCTGGTCTTCAACGCAGCACTCATTTTCATTCACCATGTCAAATAGTTTTTTACCATTTAGTAGATGAATTCTATTCATGGTAAAACCGTGTGAATCTGCCATAACGTTTTAGCAATCACTTGACGATGAACTTGGCTTTCCCCATCTTCTACCACCGACTTTAGGCCTAATTCAAACCAAGTTCTTCCTTGTTTTGTTCCAGTGATTTCCACACCTGGTTCTTCACAGCAACCATGCTCTGCTACCATTAATTGTTGTGCTTCGAATAAAATGAGATCATAAACCATGAAGAACGTTTTGAAATCGTAAATAAAACAAACTTTTTAATCCATCAGCTTACAACGTTCCAGCCATTACATAAAACATTTCATAATAATAATAAACTCAACAATCCACTAAGCAACAATAATGCTACTCATGATCTAACAGTCATAAAACATTTTCTTCACAACAATCATTTATCTTATTTATGAATAGATATATGAATACTATAAATTATTACACTAACAAGCTACCATGCGAACTTACAGAACTGGAGGGGGATGTTGGGCGAGGCCTACTTCTATCTAACAAACTTTCAGCGTCAATAATTATGTTAAAGTAATTACCTTCAAATTCAGCGGATTCAGAGTCGTCGTTTGTTTCATCTGCGTCGATGTCTAGTTGAATCTCATGAAACGAAGCGAGTAATGGTTACACATTCAGTTGTTTATTGAGCAGCATCACGATCATTCAATTGCGCAGAAAGATTTGCGAATGAAATTTCTCGAACATATGATTCGAAACGAGTTAGCATAGCTTTGATGGAAGTGCACTTTATTTCAGGATGCATTGTGTTTGATGAAGCCAGCAAATTGAAGCAGTAGGAGATGCGTAGAGACAAGATGGCGGAATGGCGGGAACAGCACAAATAATGGCAGGATACACGATCAGTGTTGAACAAACGACAGCATGGAATGGCGAGAAATAGTCACAAAACACCAAAAACAATCAATATCTGAAGTGGAGGAAAGAAACATCATGGTGTCTTCTCAGTAAAAACACACACCCAACAGTTCGAAGGACCAGGACCAATCATCAACTGAGCTCATGAAGCAAAGCACTCGAGAGAAATAACTTCGATGGTTGCAAATATAATCCAGCTTGAAGGACCAATGTGTTTATGTTAATTATGATGACAAATTTAAGGAAGTGTATACTTGCGATTCATGAGCTCATGGAGTTGTATTTGGCAAAATAAACGATGGCAATACATGAATTGTACAATAGCAGGAAGTAACTCGGTCCTAGTGAATATTAATGAGATGGGTGTGGCCAAAAATCAGCCGATTAGCGTGCAGTATTCGTGTCACGTGACCGCACACCCCATCCACCACCATACCGATGTCAAAGGCTGCCATTTTTGGTTCACGTGATGGGTTTACCCCATGACGTCACAGCTGATATGATTATTTTTAAATTTCATTTTAATTTTTAATCTTAATTTTTTACCTGCCATATTTCTAATTTTCGTGTGTGGCCATTTCGGGTGTGGTCTTTATTTTTGGTGGTGATGGTGGTCCTTGTTTTGGGTGTTGGCCCTCTGTGTTGGCCCTCTGTTTTGGGTGCTGGTTCTTTTTTGGGTGTTTGTCTTTGTTTTGGGCATTGGTCCTTGTTTATTGGGCGTTAGTCCTTAATTTTTTGGTGGTGGTCCTTGTTTTGGGTGTGGTCACTCATTTGACTGAGGCCATCTCCTTGTTTAATCACGTGATTGTGGCCATGTTCTGATTCTTTGAGGCTGATGATAATAAAATTAATTTCATATTCTCAGTTATGCACTGGTGTTGGGGCTTCACTGCAAAAGGGGCTTTTGTGATTTTATCTCACAATATAAGTGACTCAGGCCGTGCTCTATATACCACTAACTAGGGGTGAACTAAACAAACTGGCATCCCAAGTTGTTTTTACCTAATTACTATCTTTATGTTTCTACCACAGCCAAATTTTTTCCCGTTTTGCTTTACACTCTCTTCTAAGTTACTACCTCTGTTTCAAGGTGCTCAGTTTGTTTTTTAATTTTCAATTAATTTTTAAAAATTACATTGCATTGTCTCATTTGAGTGGGTGTTTGTTTGCTCCCACAACCTGTTCCAGTGTTTGACAGGTGACTGAATTGAAATACACATGCTTATAAATACAGCTACCTCACACAGCCTGATGAAATGTTCGTATTCACTAACTCTTTAGCTTATTTTAAAGGTAGTGTGTTTGAAATTTGTTTTATTTTCATTTTTGCCTCTCTCACTGATTGCCTTTGCTCGTATGAATGGTTGTTTTTTTTCTCAGGGTTGAACCTGGTTGAAATGTTGAAATAAAAATACAAATTTCACATTTCTCAATGCTGGTGAGACATACTTGACTCTCTCTCTTTACCAATTTGCATAGCCTTGCCTCATAGAGGTTGATAAGCGCATTGTTTGATTCACCAACCTCGCGATATTCAGTCGCCCACCCCCTCTCTCTCTGTTTCTCCCTCCTTTTACATAACCAATACATGTTTGCAAAATATTGCTTAAAATGTTGCATTCTAAAATTGTTTTTGTTCTCTTTCTCTCTCTCTCTCAGACAGTATACAACTTTTTCTGTTCACATATGGTATTAGGATACGAGAGTGATATGCTTTGTACGCTTCGTACTCTTTATAGTGCAAGAGCCTGTATTCAATGTAAGGCTGTGGTCACATCGATGATTTAGCATCATTCATCACAAGTCGTTAAGTTCTCAAAATCGCGCGCTTGTTGGATTGTTTTACATCTTGAATTTTATTTACTTATAATTTTTACTTAATAAAGGTTGTACGTGGACTGTACTTACGCTTTGCGTCACTCTACAATGCGAGCATCGTGATTCCAGCGAGGGCGCTCACGTCCACGTTGCTTCTCGGGTATGCTTTCTCAAATTCGTGTCCTTGATGGCTTATTTTTCTGTCTAATTACACTGATTCTTACTTTTTAAAGGTTTATCATGGGGTGTATGTTCGTTTCGTGGTCGTTTTAAGATATGTTGCAATGTGTTAGATGCAGCGCAAGTGTGTGCTCAAGCGCGGGTGGTGGTTGCTAGGTCCTGGCCGCTGGGGCGTCGTTGTTCAGCATGTTCGCTCATGGTCGCATTGTACATGCGTTTGTGTTTGCTAAAAAACACTGTCTTCAATCAAAGGTATATGTGATATGTATTTCTTTACTCTGTTATCGTTACCCAGCTGTTTCATCTTTTTGTTTTTTATCCTAATTAAAGTCTCTCCTGCTAACATATTTGCACGCCGTTGATTTCGAGATGATCGCACGCGGCGTAACGGGCTCACACAGCATGTACAATGGTATTCGTTGCCACGTTCGGTGCTCATGCTAATCCAAGCTAAAAATCTACGCATCTGACAACCCAGGGTATTTGAAATACGTTTGTTTGTGGTGCATTGGCGTTTTCACATTACTTTCAGAGTTTTTTCCATCTAATTAGAGTCTGTCACATTAGCAAAAGCATACGTACTTGTTATCACACAGATCGTGCTAGGCTTAACGTGTTTGTGAGGAGAACAGCGTCGCTTGCCACTACGGTCAGTGTTCAAGCTAATCCGTGCTAATATTCCTTGCGTTTTCTAGCTCGGTTATGTGATATAAGTTTGCTTATGATGCATTGGTGTTCCCCCATTCATTTCATGCTTTTTCCGACTAAATTATAGCCTTTTCTATTTACAAAAGTGTACGTAATTCTTATCACACCAGCTGTACCAAGCCTAGCGTATCCGTGCCGTGTACAGCCGCGACAGCCGCTGTGATCAATGCTCACACTAATCTAAGCTAAAAACCTTTGTCTCTTCCATAGGGTTGCAGCATTTTGCTAATGTAAAATGCAGTGTTTCAATTTTAATACAATAGCATCACATGTGCGGTAGGACCTGTTCATTTCTTAGTTCTTGAGCCAATCTTTACCTTTGAAAATATATCTCCACATTTCCATATCTCTGTTTTCTGTTTTGCGTTGATTTCTTATAAAAATAATACAAATAATGATGATGATGATGAAAAGTTTTTTATTTTTTTTGTTACTTTTTACTGAAGGCCTTTTAACTGAGGTTCTAAAATAATAATAAATAAATCAAAATATAAATAAAATAATATATTAAAATAAAATAAAATAAAATAAAATAATAAAAATTCAAACTTTACTTTCACTGTATTTAAGTTCGCACAAATGTTAAATTTTCTATGTTAACCTACATTGCAGAATAAATGTTTAAGTGAAAATTTCACTTTTAAGGTATTACTAAAATTATTTTACTAAGTACACATTTTACTGACCA
Organism: Rhysida immarginata; assembly: GCA_023313115.1. NCBI lineage: Eukaryota > Metazoa > Arthropoda > Chilopoda > Scolopendromorpha > Scolopendridae > Rhysida > Rhysida immarginata. The sequence continues at coordinate 34,796 of JAHWFO010097810.1, read as the reverse complement.
TTACATAATATTGTTAATTAGTAATGCACACGTCATTATTCTTTTCTATTTTTGGGGCGGTTTTGTTAGTAATGTAGACAGAGCAACAGTATTGTAAGTTAGGTGAGAGTTTGAGACCTTCTCTTTTCCTCGTTTGATTTTAGTTGAATGTAGGCCGTTTGTATAAATGGGACACTGAGTCATTTACGCATTCTTCGTAATTGCAGCCCCACCAGGTAGGGCAAGCGAATAGTGAACAATCTCAAACAATGGTAGCTTTCTGATGTGAACTCCGAAGGTTGCTTTAGCAACCAGTGCTTTGCTGGCTAAGAAGAGTTAATGTAATGATAGGCTCACTATTATCCGACTACTGTTGCTATCTATCCATTGGTGACCCTATCTGACTAGGTATAGTTGCATTTGCTTTGCGCCTTGTTACTACTTCGACTGAAATTTTGTTTAATCAAATTTTTCATTCTCTTTAACATCAATTTACTGTTTGTTATTCTTTCGTTTCTGCTTACGTGAGTCTGTTTGAAAAAAAAATTGTCTTTTAACGGGTCCTTTGTTAACCAACAGGCCCTACCTCTTACAGCGTTGTTGGTTTTATGTGAATTTAAGCTTTAATTGTGTGTTTAAAATTACAAATTTTCTTATTTCAACACTGTTGAGGTTTATATGTGCTTCTCATTATTAATATATGCCTGAAATGATTTGCTGTCATCATTAAAAATGCACCATTTCTCGCTGTTTCAATTCGATATGGTTAACCTTATCTTCATCTCCCTTTCTCTCTCTCTCCCTCCCTCTCTCTCTCTTTCAAGGTTTCTTGGTCCTTAATCTTTTGTAAATACAAATGCTAAATGACTTCTTTTCTTCGAGTATTTGTCAATGAATACAATTATACAATGTTTAGCTACAATTCCGTTTCTCTTTTGACATAAGTCACACGTATTTTTCTGTTTTCTGTGCTGATTTCTCACCAGCAATAGGGCCTAGTAAGGGTGACATAGGCAGACTTGATGTTCAAATACTCGTTTTCGAATTAATGTTAGGAATTGCACTGGTTAAGGCAATCACACACACCACTTCTTTTAAGTTTCATAGATTTTTATGAAGGTTTCATTTACTCTCAGCGACGATAAATGTTCAAAAACGTTGATGACAGTTGACGACCATTACTGTTTCTCGACGATTGTGCATGCATTTGTACTAACATTGCCTATACATTTCGTCAGCAGCAGATAAACCGACATTGTTAAAAAGGTTATTCTCTTGAAATTTTTTGAACACAGTTTTTAATTTTTCAATTCAACTATTCTTTTTTTTTACTTTTGGTATGAAACTTAGGATTTTTTATCTTCTTTGTTGTTGTTATTTCAACAATATATGCACAGGTGCAAGCAGTGGGTTCCTATTAACAAATTTGTACATAACTGTTATCAGTTTCTTGGTCGTTGTGTTCAGTGCTTGGCATTAACAGAATTGCAGATCCCCTAATAACTGCATTTTGCAGTAATCCGAGCTAATAAATAGTTGTCTGCCAGGTAGGTATGTGAAATATGTTTCCTCATAAGTTTCATGAGGAAATTAGTTGGTACATTGTTTCAGTTGACTACTGATAACCCAGAGCCGTTGAATTACAGGGTTGGCATCGCAAACTTTATAAACACTGTTTCTCGCTACGTATGTTTGATTTTCTTCTACTCTGTGATTTTCTGTGCTCTGATTGTTCAGTTTATTGTTTGTATTTTAAATAATTTTATTTCACACGCTCAATGTTAACTCTTTTATAGGCATGCAGTGGATAGTGTAATATAGGTATCATTCTATACGTGCTTTAAGTTAAATTTAGATTAAAATATCACACTGAATTTTTACTGTTACTTGACTGTGTGCCCTTCATAGTCCCGTGGGTAGAACATCAGGTTATCATTTACTGGTTGAGTGATGGTCTGAGTTCGATTCTCTGGTACCCACATTTTTTCAGTCAATACCCGTTTTTAACCTGTTTTACACACAGTGGTAAGGTCAAAACTCGTTTTTCTTTTCTTTTTACTCGAGGTTTTTAATATTTTTGATGTCGTTAAAAAGTGTTTAAGACTTTTGTTTCCAGACTGAGCGCAATTGACAGGCATGAAATACGTTTGTTTATTGTTCATACGAGTAGCTCCACCTTTAGTTTCACTACATTTTTCACATTGTTAAAGCGTTTCTTTTCAAGAAATGAATACACAATGGTTACCAAGTTGTTCATGTATTACATTGGCTGCGTTGGATGTCATCTAAGCCAGCATGTGATATGATAAATGTTCGCGTTAAAAAGGCTCCGCGTCTTTCAAACAGGGGGCACTGCGAGTTTCACTTCATTAAAGTTTGGTCTTTTTAAGTAAAATGCGTACGCAAAGTTGTCAGCATGCTTTGTATAACATTGACCTTGTTAGATGTCATCAAGTTGTCAGCTGCAATGCTAACCATACATGCTAACCCCAACTAAAATGTCTATGTGATTTTCAGTCAGAGTACATGAAATACGTTGCTTTGGGCACCATTGAAGTTTCCCTATTAGTTTCATAGGTTTATTACCTCATTAAAAATGTTTCCTTTTCGATAAAGATGCGTATGCAACATTTACCCCGTAACTCAAGTATAACATTGTCCATGTTAGATGTCATCAAGTCGTCAGTTGTTATACTTATCGTACGTGGTAGCCCCACTAGAAAAGCCTACTCGTTTTTCAGTCGGGGGTACATGAAATGCATTGCTTTGTGCTTCATTGAGGTTACCCTATTAGTTTCACAGTTTTTTTTT
>JAHWFO010097810.1:0-27006 GCA_023313115.1 Rhysida immarginata | reverse complement strand
ACCGAGCGAAACTTTAATTTTTAGAAAACTGTGACTTAATGAATGAATGAAATTTTGGCTGAAAATCAGTATATGTACGCATGCAGTATCAGTACATATTCGGTTCATCAAAAATAATATTAGTACGTGTGAGTTGATTGTAGTTCACACATCGTTAATGAATTTGCTTGAGTGTCTGAAGGTGAATTGGAGAATGAAAGTGTCAAGACATTTAAAACTTTAGTGCTGGAATGACTGTTCAAGATAAGCTTTATAATAATAATGCCGTTAACTTGTCTCACCATGAAGAAGTTGTTGACTACTCAGTTGTCTGGAACAAACCTTTAAAAGAGGAAAAGAACCTGTGAATCTAACAGGGTAACTTCAATGGAGCACAAAGCAATGCATTTCATGTACCCCCAACTGAAAAACGAGTACTCTTTTTTAGTGGGGCTACCACGAACGATAAGCATAACTGACGACTTGATGACATCTAACACGGACAATGTTTTGGGGTAAACGTTGCGTACGCATTTTTATCGAAAAGGAAACACTTTTAATGAGATAATAAACCTGTGAAACAAAAGGGAAACTTCAATGGTGCCCAAAGCAACGTATTTCATGAACTCTGACTGAAAATCACAGACATTTTAGTTGGGGTTAGCATGTCTGGTTAGCGTTGCAGCTGACAACTTGATGACATCTAAGAAGGTCAATATTATACGTAAGATATGGGGTAACCTTTGCGTACGTATTTTACCTAAAAAGACCATACTTTAATGAAGTGAAAATAGCAGTGCAACTCTGTGAACCTCGAACAAATGTATTTCACGTACCCCAGGTTTGAAAGACGCGGAGCCTTTTTAACGCGAACATTTATCGTATCAGATGTCGACTTAGATGACATACAACGCAGCCATTGTAATGCATGAACAACGCGGTAACCATTGCATACTCATTTCTCGAATAGAACGGCTTCAACGATGTGAAACTAAAGGTGGGGCTACTCGTATGAACCATAAGCAAACGTATTTCTTGCCTGTCAATTGCAGCTCAGTCTGGGAACAAAAGTCTTAAACATCTTCTAACAACATCAAAAATATTAAAAATCTCGGGTAAAAAAGAAAAGGAAAACGAGTTTTGACCCTTTGCATACATGTAATAAGATAATACGCAATGCTTTTTCAATAGATAAAGTTTCATCAATTACTGCATTTCTGTAATACAGTTGACCTACCCGCCTTGCAAAATTATTGATAGAGAGAATCTGAAAGATTATATCGAGCAATTGTGGGCCCGCTATTTTGAGGTGCATACTTGGCTAATCGGCAAACAAAATATAAGAACGGACCGCAAACTGCACAAGGAACCAAAAAGAATATAAATTTCCGTTGAATTGTGTAAGCTTATGGTTGAAACTTCTTTATATCCTAGAGAACAAGAGAACAAATTGTAAAATACTCGTCCTGAGCTTCAACTAGTCCTCATGACGACCTTCAGGTATGAACCATTTGAAGTCAGAGAAACTTATTACTTAAATTTTTTTATTCGATTTTGAAGTATTTTATCTCTTATGGGTGTGAAATTTTAATAATAACAAAAAACTCATGCAGCTACCACTTGCTGTGAATCAATTACACGGAGCGTTCAAATTTTACCTGGACTTTATTTTTTATAAAATCAAGTAATACAAAAAACACACACACACACACACACACACACGCGCGCACACACACACACACACACACACACACACACACACACACACACCAGTTATTTCCAGTATTCTGGGAGCATCTGGATACCGGTTCTGTAGAAATCTTCAAGCTGACGTCGAAACCATGTCAGAACAGCCTTTTTCACTTCCTCATTGGAGCCGAACCTTTACCATTCCAAGAATTCTTTCAATGGTCCAAAAAGATGATAGTCTCAAGAGAAGAGATCCGCGCTGTATGGAGGATGTGGTAAGATGTCCCATTTGAGTTCCGTCCGTGTGTCCATAGTCAGTTTGGCTGTGTATGGTCCGGCATTTTTTTGCAGAAAACAAACGCCACTGGTAAAGAGTCCTGGTCGCTTATTCCTTAGTGCCGGCTTCAAGGACGTCCTCAAAATATCACAGTAGTGGGGCGCATTTATGGTTCGATGTTCTTCCAGAAAATCAACATGAATGATACTCTTAATAACCCAGAATACAGTCTCCATCATTTTCGTTGCCGATGGTGTCATCTTGAATTTCTTAAGTCGTGGTGAGTCAGTGTGTCCCACACTTGCTTTCAGGTGTACGGAGATGAATCCATGTCTCAGTCGGTGGTCACAACACGCCTTAGGAAGTTATCATATTCCCAGTCATATCGCTACAGCAGCATGGAACAGATTTCCACCCGAGTGATTTTGTGATCCTCGGAGAGTTGCTTGGAGACTCGTGTGGTACAGATCTTGTTGAATTTCAGCTTATCGTGGATGATGGTCTCCACACTGCCAGTGCTGATGTTCCGACATGAATCCGCCTGTTGTTGCTTATCAGCTCATTTGCTCGTGCGATAATGCCATCATTGACAGCAGTTGCTGGCCTTGTTTTATGAGGTTCATTGCCGGTGGATTCTCGCCCTCCTTCAAACTTTTGGCACCAAGCAAAGACGGATGATCGAGACAAACATGACTTTTCAGAATTTCAGATGCTTTCACACTTTCGTTGTGGAGAAACTTGATGATTATTGGCTGTTCCATTTTGGTCGACACATTGCTGTCCGCAGTAGTGCTGCATTTGCATGACAGGTGGTAGTTGCCATCCCAACATTGAAAGTTTGGATTTTTACATCAATGAAATTTACAAAAAATAAAGCCCAGGTCAAATTTGAACGCCCTTCGTAATAATTATAGAAGTTAGAAAAATTCAGCTTCTACTGCTTTTATTAGCCAACGTTAAATTTCTGCAAAAAATTAATTTGTTCTTTTAAAACAATTTAAATTCTACCTAACCTAATTTCAGTTCTACATAACCTAACCTACCGACATTCATTTGATATGGGAATTTTCATGATGCAGCCAGCTAATTTCCAGGTTTCATCAAAAACCGTTCCCACGGAGTCTAGTTTTGTTGAGGGATATACCACAGCAACAAATTGGAATCACTATCGGGAAAATTGTAGAGCATCATGTAGAATGTTAATTTAGCAAAATAGCCGGTGAAAAAATCTCATCCCCTGCCCTTTATCGAGTGGGTAAAGTGAAAGGTATGGCTAGCTAATGTAGACAAAAACAGAAAAACTCATTTCCCATTTCCCATTTACAGTTTTCAAATTTCATAATATATTTCCTGGGGGAAAAAGCCCGGTCGAGTTTATTAGCTTTTCAGGGTAACGACTCATTCATTCTCATTAATTTTCCAAATGTAGGCCCTACTGTTTTCTAATAAGTATGGTTTTTGTCCACATCGCTAGCCATACCTTTCACTTTACCCACTCGATAAAGGGGGCAGGGCATGAGATTTTTTCACCGAGTTTTTTGCTAAACCCACATTTTACATGATGCTCTACAACTTTCTAAATAACACATGGGGTCTAACCCCTGCCCCTACAAAATTAAAACTTTCAAAATTTACCCCTTCACCCCCAGAGACGCGGAATGTTTTTATTCTGAATTAAGGGCCATTAAAACCAAATAATCAATATTCATTTTCCCCCAATCTATTCCTTTTGAGTCGTTATTTGGACCTAAAGACGGGACACCAATTATGAAACACCCTGTATAAAAGAAGAAAATGATTGAGTGACTGAATGAGTGAGTCATCAACGCAGAGCCCAAACCATAAGGCCTAGAAAATTGAAATTTTGTACAGAGGTTCTTTACAAAATGTAACTGAGCAATAAGAAGGGGTTTTTGGAAATTCAACCCCTAAGGGGGGGAAAGGAGAGTTGAAAGTTTAACACATTAACTGGTGTTGCACTATGTACTTAACACATTAACTGGTGTGGCAATACAAACGTAACACATTCACTGGTGTGGCACTATACAAGGTGTTTTTGAATTGAGTACATATTTTTTGGGAGATGATAGAAGAGGTCCTTAGAAGTATTTTTTGTCATATGAACATGGGGTCCCCGCAGCTCCGTTTACTTACAATACTGCATTGAACAATCAAATGACACCGGGACGCAGTGTGCGTTGTTAGGCCTAGATTATTTTATTTTTAACAATTAACACAAGCAATCTACTGTAATAACTTTTAAAGTAATTGTTTGCAAAGACATTTCAAGGTGCACGTGCTTGTTTGTTGAATAGTTCTAGGACAAACTTCGTCAGGGAGATTCCATGTTATCCAACCCCTTTGTAAAATACGATTAGTCCATATGTAAATGAACTAATCGCATTCTGGGAAAGCAGTAGGTAAATATTCGTTTTAAAAAGTTCACTTGATGTACTTTTTACATGTGTCAAGTTAAACAAGCAGTATGAATCGTTTTACATGGAATGATTATGCAGACATGCATCTGTGCTTCGGTGCTGCTGGTGTCCATGGATGGTGCAAGGCATTTGTATGCTGAACATTATCCCAACAGAATTCTTCCCAATTCACGAACATTTGGTGCAGTAGATCGTCGTTTAAGAGAAACAGGCGCATTCGCTCATGATAATCATCAGCGTGGATGTCGTCGGTGGTTACGCTCCACTGAATTAGAGGATGAACTTTTGGAAAGGTTTAACCGAAATCCATCGACAAGTACTCGTGCGGTCGGAGCTGCTCTGAATACTAGTCATACCACTGTATGAAACATTTTACATGACAACCTGCAACATCCGTTCAAGCTTCGAAAGGTGCAGGAATTATGTCCCAATGATCATGGTCCCTGGCGTGCTTTCGCGGAATGGTTTATGCAGCAACAGAATAGGATTCCAGACTTTCCTTCCATGGTTTTGTGGACAGATGAGGCAACGTTTATGCGAGAGGGAATGTTCAATAGCTGCATAGTCATCTGTGGTCTCATGCCAACCCATGTGCAACACATGTTAACAGTTTTCAGCATCGTTTATCGTTGAATATTTGGGCTGGCATGATTCACAATGTCCTGATTGGGCCATATCTCCTACCATGCCGTCTTAACGGGCAAACATACCTTGGTTTCCTGAAGGAGGAGCTCCCTGGTCTTCTTGAAGATGTTCCACTAATGACCAGACATTTGATGTGGTTTCAACAGGACGGCGCACCTTCGCATTACACAAGAGCAGTTAGAGATTACCTAAATGAGACATATCCTGGTCGTTCGATTGGTCGTGGCGGACCAGTTGCTTGGCCACCGAGATCGCCAGATCTCACACCGATGGATTTTTTTTTTATGGCTAAGCATAAAATCAATGGTGTACTCCGAACCCGTAGATACCGAAGAAGAATTGGCGGCTCGTGTTGTCGCGGCAGCAGGTGACATCAGCGACCGTGCAAATCAACTGTTTCCACGCGCACATCAATCCATCATAAGGCGTTGCGAATTGTGCTATGAAGCAAATGGCGGTCATTTCGAACAATTACTGTAAAAGTCATACAGTAGATTGCTTGTGTTAACTTTTAAAAATAAAATAATCTAGGCCTACCAACGCACACTGCGTCCCGGTGTTATTTGATTGTCCAATGCAGTATTGTAAGTAAACGGAGCTGCGGGGACCCCATGTTCATATGACAAAAAATACTTCTAATGACCTCTTCTATCATCTCCCAAAAAATCTGTATTCAATTCAAAAACACCCTGTATAATTAACTATATTAACCTCTTTTAGGGAGGGGGGTAACGAATTGTAGAGTGTGCTATTAATGAAGCGCGATGTCTCCACTATGACCTCCTTAAACCTTCCCAGGGTCCATCGGAATTGCCATGAAAAATTTTGTCAAGATTGGTCTAGCCATTTTGAAATGCATAGCGAACAAACAGACAGACAGAAACACCGAGTATATTATACATGTAGATAAGGATGAAAGTTCTTTTTACGTTTTTTTCTTATATAAATTTATAGTTTAATTCAAATCTTGATGAAATTTGCACATTTGATCTTGAAAGCAAGAAGAAGGTCACTGTCTACATGAGATTCCGAAAAAATAATATTTATCGATAATAATTGGTATTCAAATTGACGGCAGCGCATACTGATAGGAGGTATATCACAGCAATATGAACCCACCAAAAATATATATCGCATGATGAACAATGCAAGATAATGTTTGTGCAACAATAGACTGCTCTGTTTGTTTCAACAATAATGATAGTAACACAAAATTCTAAAAATGATATGGCATTAAATACGAAAATTGGAAACAAACATACCAGATTCAGCCAATCAAAGAGTTACGTATGTAAGACATTTTCATTAAGACCTGTAAATGAATCTCAAGACTGATCATTTTGTAAACTTCATTAACAAAAATATTTTGAGGACACACAATTTATATGCATAAATCGAGGACCACCCTCTTATAAAATATAATATTCTTCGGGCTTTCTAATTTCCCGACCATAGTTTAAAGTTTCGCGTAATGGTCGTCGGCATACAGCTGGAAGGGTCTTCCTCCTCTCAGAATCAGTGAGAAGGCGTCGAAATTTTAAGAATACATTCCTGTCCTTTGTGCTTTTTTAGAATTGATAATTATTAGAATTTAACATTTTCTTGAAAAGCTTTAAAAATGAGCAGTAAATGGAAATAATGTAAAGATAGCAGACTATTGAGAAACAGTGGAAAGGCGGCTGAGAAAGCAGCCCTTCACTCGGTGCTGTATCGATTTTTCCAGCACACTGGTTCAACTAAACAAGTGGTGAGTGACCCTGTGGCCGTCGATGCAAATGTGTCAACAGAAGAAACTGCGACTGCCAGACCACACCAAGTGATGAATGCACCAGTTTACTTTAAGATCTCGAGAGCAGAGTGTGAATGGCAACAGTTTACCAATTAGAAAAATTGATGAAAAAATTCCGCGACCTGGATTCGAACCAGGAACCTCGACTGTCATGGTCGACGTCTCTATCAATTAGGCTATTACAGATACTTGAACAGCAATGCTGTCACTAAGTGTCTTAAAGACAACCAAGTTGCCAAGAAGGAAAGCCCAATGGGAGGTGGGCACCCGGTTCACAGTTTGTGAATTTCTCCTATCCAAACCATCAGAAAGTTTGATGAACACACAATCAGAAATAAAAAATTAAACTGGGGCAAACTCCAAACATCAGTTAATGACTACTTGGTTGTCTTTAAGACACTTAGTGACAGCATGGCTGTTCAGGTGTCTGCGATAGCCAAATTATACCTCGTCCAACAAGAGAAAAACAGGGCGTGTTTCCGGTCTGATATCGACTACTCACTCATCCGCAATGCTTTGTGGGATCTCTCCTTCAGCGGCTACACAAGTCAATTTGTAATGGCGTCGCCGTGCAACAGCTCTTCAGCCAAACAAGGAAAAACTATTCACAGCCAGGCTAGGGAGATTGTGTGGAACGTATTTTGCTACTTAAAAGGAAAACAGTGTTTTAAAAGCTCATCTGCCTTGATAGAAGAAACTTCCAAGGCAACGCAAGTTTCTTTTTCTTGCGTTCGAACAATTGTTCAAGAAGGAAACGAAGCGTCTTCATGCGAAGCTACCACCCACTCTCCTCATTTTTCGACTCCTGGAAAGAAAAGGCCCAGGGAATCTCGAACAACGAATCTGGATGACTTTGACCTCTCGATTGCACGAGCATGTGTATCCGAAATACACTCAGAAGGTAATTATCCTACTCTGAAAAATGTGTACCAGAAATTTAGAGAAAAAAAATGACTACGTCGGATCGAGAACTTCCTTCGCCACCATTATGCATGATAAATTGCATATGAAGTATGGCAAAATCAACCACCGTCAATTTTACATCGAGCGGACAGATGTTATCGCACAACGACGTCGTTTTTTAAGGCAAGTACAAATGCTACGCAGGGACCCCACACTTACTTTCATATATCTGGATGAAACGTGGGCTAATGCACACCATGGCCGTGAAAGACAGTGGCATCACGACGGGAAAAGCTGTGCTCAACCAGGGAGCTCGGAACCCTACCGCGGGCGTTTCATTCCTACGGGTAAAGGCTCCCGTCTCATTCTTTTGCATGCTGGAAGCGATAAAGGGTTTGTGAACGACTGCTGTTTATTATTTCGGTCAAAAAATAAATCCGCAGATTACCATGACGAAATGAATGGGGATTGTTTTCATGAATGGTTTAGAACAAAACTGCTGCCAAATATTCCGAAAAATTCAGTAATCGTCATGGATAATGCCCCATATCACTCGGTGGAGAAGGCCAAAGCGCCGTGCAGCAATACAAGGAAATCGGATATGATAGTGGTTGGCCCTACGAGGAATACCTACCGAAGCAAAAATGTCAAAAGGTGAGCTGTACGATGTTATCAAACAACACAAAACAGCAAAGCGCTATGTTATAGATGAACTGGCTAGCGATGCCGGCCATTTAGTGATAAGACTACCTCCTTATCACTGTGATCTCAATCCCATTGAACTTATTTGGGCACAGGTAAAAGAATATATACGGAAGAAGAATACAACTTTCAAGATTGCTGATGTTGAAAAACTAACGAGAACGGCAATTGATAATGTAACTCCTGAAAATTGGAGAAAAGCGATAGAACACGTTTTGCGTGTGGAAGAACGATATTGGGAAACGGACTGTTTGATTGAAGATCAAGTGGAGCCTTTAATAATTCATGTTAATGGAGAAGACAGCAACAGTGAAGAAGAAGAAGAGTGGAATGACATTAACGTTCTACCACAATCTCCTTAGCCTGAATTTAGATATAATTCAAAAAGTCTTTTTCAAGACTATACATTCAAAGGCCATTCTCATGGCCAGCAAATAAACGAAAGAGATATCGTTAACTGTAATGGAAAACGTATCATAAAACTGTATTTTATTCAAAAAATAAAAATAAGATAGCATCTTTAATAAAACCTTATAATTCTTTAAAAAAAACAAAATACATGTCATTAGAATGTATAAATATTTAAAAAAAATGATGGTTAAACAGACTGTACGTTATTACCTTAAAATAAGTAAACGATATATAGAAAATTGAGTTAAAAGAAAATTTTATGAAGTGTACAATTATTTTAATTATAATTAAAGCAAAGCAACTGAATAATATTAAAGCTTCTGCTGTAATATTATAAAGCGCTTCTTCAATGAGACATGAGACAGAAGTGAGTAAGCGCATGAGGCCCCCTTTCTCTGATTGGCTAATCTGAAACTTCCTGTGACACACCCTGTTTTTCTCTTGTTGGACGAGGTATAGTAGAGGCGTCGACCATGACAGTCGAGGTTCGAATCCAAGTTGCAGAATTTTTCCATTCATTTTTCTAACTAATATCATTTACCTGATGCTTGGAGTTTTCTCCAGTTTAATTTCTTTATTTCCTAATAGTTTATCAATTGTTGGAATTGCAGAGTACACAGACACAAACGATCATGTACATCCATCGCAACCCAAGAAGAGAATTTAAGAATTGTTGAATTTTTAGATAAACAAATGAATTTTTAAAGGTCAGGTCACACAAAATAGAAGAACTATAGCCATAACCAGAGCTGAAAAAACGTCAGATCAAACTATTGTTTCATTTTTATTCTATTTCCTCCCACTCTCGTAGCCATACACATTAATCCACACACTGTTTCTCCGGCACTATGTAAATATGCTCAGCTATACACAACATTCCAACACGAACCGGGGAGAACTGTTACAGGGCCATCCATTAGGAACATTTTAAAAGATTTTTTTCGGTTTTTCTATATGAATTTTAACTGTTTTAATTCTAAGCATTTTAATGTGTTAATTTTTACTGTACATTCCCATTCAGATATTGCAAACTTTCATCAAAAAAGAGCCCGAGCAACGCCGAGTATATCAGCAAGTGAAGCTATAAATTGCCAGATCCAGCGTCAACAATGACAAAAGCCAAGCCATTTAGGCTGCCATGTTATAAGTTACTCATTCATTTAAGGAGTAGTAGTCGGTGGATGAATTGTAACTGGAGACCAGAATTGTTTCCGGGGACTTGTGAACGTACCAGATACTTGTAAAATATTTTTTGACGATTTTAATTTATTTATAAATTTAAAAATAAATAGCTATGCTCCTGAAATATCTCATGACTCTACCATCTATTCTTCGGCATAACTAGCTGTCCTTATGGCGTGAGATTACCCGCTCTTATTTGAATAATATAAAGCACTCTTGTCTCGACAGACAATCGACTACTCTGCAATTAGGTAAATAAGAGCTGCAAGTTGTCAAGAAATGAGAGCATTCACTGGCTGTCACGAATTTTTTCATTGGAAGACATTGCGATTTAAGGCAATACGAAACTTGAGAAAGGCGATTATAGAAATGTTTATTTATTATGTATTTATGCTTTTAATATAATTGCGCTAATAAATATTATATACAAGTTTTAACATATATAACTAAAAATACTATTAGTTGATCTATAAACGTAATTAGTTACTTGTGAATGATTTAATAGAGACCCAATTTGTCTTGAGCGAATTTCTCTGGACCCTATATTAAAATGTTTATGTGGTAATGTAAAGTAGAAGTAATAACGCGAACTTTAAAAATAAAGTTTTAAACTGTATAAAACTCTCCAGAGGCCTGCTATTAATGATAAGTTAATCAGAGTGAGAATGTGAGGCTAATGGAATCGCCGCAAAATACAGAAAGAGAAAGCACGATTTCCACAACTTCTCTTTGTCTTAATTACAAATGGCTTTCTCTCCCATGTAATATAATTCGACGAGTTGGTTACAAACTACACATCGTGTTGGTTTTATATTTTTTTTATTTCAATCATTAAAAAACCATTTTCAAAACCACTTACTGCTAAGCGCTAACTTATTACAGCTGATAAAACACTTCAATTAATTTGCAAAATCAGTAAAGCGTGTCAATTAACACGCACGTAAATTAGTTCAGATATTATGTCCCCGCAAATTCATTTCTGTACAAACACGCGTTTAAGAGGTCTGCATTTTCTTTCTTTCTTTCTTTCTTTCTTTCTTTCTTTCTTTCTTTCTTTGATTTCATAAAATCAACCAAACAATCCAATACACATATAGCTATTGAAATTTATCCGTTTAGTTTCGTGAGCTTAAAACTTCAGCAGACAAATATTCTTTAGCAAATAATATATGTGACTTTGTTTTAACATCGTTGATTATGTAAAGGCATCTGAAGTTTTTTCGAAGAGCATCATCAGAAAGAGTGAACTCCAATGTTGTAAGTGATAGACGTATTTCTTTTGTGATTTGTAATCTTATTCAGTTTCCGATTAAAAGAAATAGAAACGACTCGCAGTTATTCATGTGTGAAATGAGTGAAAGCTAGATGTTGAATTATTCGGACCTACTTCGGTCTATCATTTCGTCTTTTAGGCCTATTTAGACGGTTATTAAGGCGCCACATTCTGCGGTTGAATATTGTAGGACGTAATAATAATGATAATATTTGACGAAAGGAGGTCAATATAATATTTTTATTTTTTCTCGGCGATATCTATATGTGAGAGTAACATTTCTTTTTGACTGTCATGTGTAAATTATGGAAAAGTATTATGAGTTCAGGCAGTTCTGCTGTGATGAACGAAGGAAAGAGTTTTCATAAACGACTCACTGCCATTTGGAACAGGTTCGAAGGAAGTGGACATATCTTTGAAAAGTCAAATGTTTTCTTGTCCGGAGTAAATGGAAAGAATTTGCACCCAAAACTATTTCGAAAACTGCGTCCAAAGTGTGGGAGGGAATATCGCGGTTAATGATCCTCATAAAAGGCATTTATAGGGAAAATATCGACGGTCCCCAAAGAGGTCGAACGAAAAACGCCGGCCGATCTTTATTCGCAGTGTTCAACGAAGCGCAAAAATGAAAACTAAGGAGCGAGCACGAAAGAAAAATAACATTACATAAAATTTTTTCAACTTGTCGTTATCAGATAAGAAATACGAGGAGAGGAAACGGTCGATTGAAACCCCTTTTCTACTGCCATCGACTGGAGATCCGCGTCGTCGGTGGGCGGGCGAAAGAGGCTTGGCGTTGTCGTTCGATGTCAAGGTTGGTTCGTGGAACCGTTATTAAAGTTTTGAAACCCGTAGTTTTCTCCCCCTCTACCTAAACGGCGTCTATTCTAGCAAAGGAAAAATAAAAAGCAAAAACATACAAAAGTCGAACTTCTATGATTTCTGACGTATTTTGACCCTACAAACA
This sequence comes from Rhysida immarginata, assembly GCA_023313115.1. Taxonomy (NCBI): domain Eukaryota; kingdom Metazoa; phylum Arthropoda; class Chilopoda; order Scolopendromorpha; family Scolopendridae; genus Rhysida; species Rhysida immarginata. The sequence goes on along the minus strand of JAHWFO010097810.1, from coordinate 14,751 downwards.
GATTTTTTTTTTAAGTTTTCTATGCAGGATGAGCCGAACGAAAATTTTACTTTCAAGATGTCCTCAAGCCAATTTTATAAGTAAAGCGATGTTGTATATAGGATCATTTCAGAAGTAAAAAAAAAAAAAGAAGAAAAAACAACAAATGCGTTTTGCAAATGGTTATTAAGAGTGCAATTCATATTATTTTTAAAATTGTTTTTTTATATAATTCCTCCCTATGATACGTCAAGTAAAATTTTCATCTGTCAGTTTCAATTGCTACCAGTTTCACGATGGATATTTTATTTGTTTTTTTTATCTTTCTAGAATGATAAATCTACGAAGAACTATGTTCAAAAGAGTAAAAAAGAAAAACAAAGAAAAAAATATATAAAATGCATTGCTATTTTAAAAACTCTTGCCCGACTTTTGGTTTGAGGCGAACGAGATAAGCACGATAATTTTAATGAGGACATTTCGTTCCCCTGATTGATTCCTAATGACAGCCCTTAATGTTAGCTCCTCCCAACACCCGGACAAAGGTTCTTCATCATTCTCTCAGACTGTGTCTCATCATTCCAGCATTGCTCGAAATCTTTTTTATCATCGAGTCTTCTATCTGTCTTCATTCACTCCTCTATCACTGCTATTACAGATTAGGACCTTCCGAATTACCTAATAAAATGAACACCATCCTCAACATGATTTCTTTCAACTTTATTACCATAAAGAATTTTTATAAGGCGTGGGATAACGGCTATCCAAAGGGCTTATTGATTTTATCTAAGATTGAAGATAATGCATGGCAACGAATAAAAGTATTATATTAATCTTACTAATAATATGTTCAGCTTATGAAACCAATATCCCTGTGTGCCGTTGAACTCTAAAGATTAAAACGTATTATTTTGCATATCTCGTAGATCGTTCCTGGATTGTTAAGTTTTACTTTGTGGATGAAGGCAATAGAATTTTCATAGAATCATGTATAAAAGATATGCATTAAATAATTCTATGAAAATTCTATTGCCATCATCCAGAAAGTTTAACTTAGCAATCCAAGAACGATGTATGATATATACAAAATAATAAGTTTTAATTCTTACACATAAGTGTTGTAGCTCTAAAACCATTTAAGTAATCTTTCTTATTGGGTCGCACGATAACTTGTGTGCGCTCTTTATGGGAAATTTGCGAACATCGTTTCAGAACTTTTTGGATGATCTAGTAAAATAACCGCAACCTTGGTATGGTTAATCAGGACACAGTTGCAAATGTGTTAATAGAAACAAATAGCCGTTGTAAATTTTCTTGTTAAATTTGAAATGAAGAATTCAAATGAAAATATAAAATTAGAAATTAATAAATAATATTTCAATCAAAAGCCATCAATATTTTTTTGTTTTTTTAAATACAGTTCATTAGGATATTAAGTAGATTTTTGACAGCAGATACGGACATCCCTAAAAAGGACAAAGACGAAAGAACTGGTCATTGATTATATAACAAGAAATGAAGTGACTAGCCCCAACGGTTACTTAACCATGGGAAGATGATGATGGTTGTAATGATTTATGTCAATTTATGATGTTAAATTTGGTTTTAATCAAGGTAGAAATCTTTTACATGTTATTCTCTTGAAATATTTAATTTCGCAAATGCTGTCATATTACGTTTATTGGAAGCAGTTGAGAATCACAGTATATTCAAAAATGTGACGCTATATACGAATTGTTTCATATAAGCGTAATTAAGTCTATTTGATTTATCAGAAGGCTGAGAACAGTAATCCATTAGCAAAAGAGAGAAACCTACCTCTTGTCCACAGGTTAATAAAGTGCTTAATAAATTCTTGTGGACAAGAGGTTGGTTGTTCTACTTTAACCTAGCATTTATCCACAGTCCTTCGGTTCGTCTATAGTAATTCAAGTTTAACTTTGCTATTTTTTTATTATCTTGTTTTTATATTATTATCCACTGCAATGGAAGCGATGTTCATATTTCGATAAGAAAACTTTATTTTTATAGTAATTTTTGTATGAGTACAATGTATGCCGGTATTTTTACGGGAAAAAATTGAATTTTTGCTCATTTTTATTCCTGCATTATATTAATTGAATAAATGAAATTAGAGATTCAAAGAGCATAAAAAATAACAAATGAAAAAAATACTTGTATTTTATATAATAATTCGTGACATTTTTTTCTATAAAAAAGAATTAGCTTACGTCATTTTTCACGAAAAAGAATACAAAAAAATGACCAGGGGGAAGGGGGGAAACCGATGAAATGCCGAAAATGTTACTTGCCGAGAAGGTTATTTGTTTGCATGTTTACGGAAGCCAAGGTTGCACAGAGTCGCTTACAACGGTCTTGAAAAGGTTGTAAATATGTGTAGTGTGTTGGGGGAGGTAGTAGTAGAGGGGGGGGGGGGGAGGGGTAGCGCTGCTCCTGAAGCGCCCATTGGACGAGGTCTATAATTACCGTGGTGAGCGCACTCGTAGCCTATATGCAAGCGAAAGTTGGCCTGGAAAAAAGGTGTTCGTGATCAGCACCGGGGGGATCTCCCTCATTTGTCCAGCCGATCGACGAAACGCAGAATGGAGTCCCGAACACAGCACGTGACGATGACAGTTGACGGAACCACAGTGACACCCACTGCTCGATTCGACTGTGAGTTAATGCTTTCTTCCAATAGAAGAATTAATTTTTTTTTTTACATATGAACGGTTATGCTATTTATTGTCTTTTCTAACATGGTATCGCATAAAGCGAATCTCTTTAATTTCTTTTTCATATTCATCCCTCCCCCAATTGAGTGTTAGCATTTTCATATTTTTACTTAAAACGACATCAACCTATTATTTTAGATATTTTGGTCTTTTGCGTTATCTATGGCTAATATTTCCCTCTACCACTGTCGTTCTAGTAATAATCTTGCCTTTTGTTCAGTATATATTAAGAATCAACTGAAACTTTTTCATTATAAATTGAGATCCTGAGTCCTGCTTAATGTCTTTTCACAGTCAATTAATTAATAAATTATTCGCAGCAATGAAACGTTGATATGTGATCGATTTTAAATTACTGTTGGAACATAATTAAACGAAGGCATATATATATATAACATTCAAAAACCTTGCTTACGGATCTAAAAGTGACTATATTTCCTTAAATCAAAAATTTAAGATTTTTTTAACTCTCCGATTGATGCCAATAATATTAAAGGTAGTTAAGATATATGAAAGGTGAGTCGAGCAATTACATTTAAAATTACATAGGGGTTTTAAAATTAAGCAACATCCAACAGCATATTAATTACATAACTAATATCCTAACAATGTTTGCCGTCATTTATTTAAGAGAAAACAGAGAAACTTAAAAGTGAGTAACATCTTGTTTGCAAAATCTTTTCCCATTATTTTGCATATAGCCCCCCTGTCTTTCCCTTTTCAGTTTCTTAAGGTGTCTATTTTCGTGTTTGCATCTTTGCTTCACGCCAATTTTCCCTTCAGGAGGATCTTGAGTGATTTCTCCGTTTGCCTGAGTTTCCTTCGGCGTTTACATGAGTAGAATACAGGAGCGACGGTTAAGGAAAGAAAAAAAAATAGGATGACGAGGCGGCTTTCGACCCATCGTCCACTGCGTCCGCCACGGTTCCCCTTCCTCTCGGCCCTCCTCAAAATAGAGCGACGATGAATACACTTAAGAAAAACAAACAAAAGAACCCGAAAAGAAAGCGTCAAGGAATCATTATGTAACTGAATTGGAAATTACGCCCCCTTACGTAATGCCATTAGGGGCGAAGAACGAAAGATACTTGAGAAAATTGTTTTGCACGATTTCGTTTGCGTTTTTAAAGATTTTATAGACACAATAGCTTTTAAATGAAGGATGCAATTTTAAAAATCTCGCTTTAATCTCCTAACAATATGTAAAGAAGCTGTCAACGGATTTTGCATTATCATATTGTTAGAAAAGTTGAATGGCGTCTACAGTCTGTCTCTTTTATTAAGCGTAATTAATTTTAAATACAAGTGGCTCTTTTTTAAGACAATTCTAGAACATAACTTTATACATTACTAGCTGTTTCCCGCGACTTCGTCCGCTTTAAAGTCGAAATAGATTAAATCGCCTGCAAGTATAGATTTCTTATTTCCCGAAATTTCGTGATTAGTCAGTGACGGGCATTTACCCTTTGTATTAAGACACTGGCCCAAATATATCGAGATCAGAAAAGAAAAATTAAATTACGACTATGATATTTTATGGTTGCATAGAATTATTGCGAAGGCCAAAAACTATACAAAAGTTTCAGTATTTGTTTTTACGTTTGGTTTTACCTTTAGGAGCCAAAATAAATAGAGAGTCAGGGCCAGTGACGCGAGAGCAAGCGACATACAGTTGTCAATTAACATATACATACTTTATTGTACTCGAATAACTCGAAGCTATGGTCCACTCACGAAGTACTCGACATATGCATCTGGGCAATATCTGTTGGCAATTATTCTCCTTATATATAGATTGGTAAGGAACAAAACCGTAATGCGATTTAAAATACTCGTTGCGACATTTGTTGATATTATATTTTTGCTGGAACCAGTTGTTTTTTTTTTCCGTGGGAATGAGACTTTTTCCCGCAGAAAATAGTATCCTAAATGTTGACTCATGTACTAAATAACCTTCTCACCAAATTTCAACTAAATACCTTCAGTAGTTTTGGCGCCAACCTTTAACATATAATCAGAGATACAGACAAACAGACAAAAATCCTAAAAACTGTTGTTTGGGCCTCTGTATCGTTCATAACCACACAAAAATTCTAAAAACTGTTGTTTGAGCTTCAGTATCGTTTATAATATTATAATAAACGTAGCAATCGCTTTTTCTCAAAAAAATTTAATGTACATTTTTCGCCTCGCTGCTATTTTATTATATAGATATAGATATATAGATTACCACCAAAACAAATTATATTTTATCAGCTAGAGCTTGATCGTCAGATGCCCAAATTCTAAGTATTTCATTAGAAAACAGATATAATAAATGAATTTAAATGATTTCCGTCCACTGTCAAAATTTAATAATAAGATCTTCCTAATTAAACGATTCCGTACATTGTTAAGTTTTTACCAAATTAGTATTCAGAGCGGAAGCAAGTTTTCTTGGAGGATCTTAATTAAAGAAGTTTATTTTAAAATCAATGGATTATCTTTCTTCATTTATATTCTAACTATGTTGCATTATTAATAGCGTTTACTATTACATTCTTAATTAAGCTAAATAACATTTGACTTAAAGGGTGTAATTAATTTGTGTAGATATACGAGAATAGGGGGTGTCTTTGAGGGATGCTTCTCTGCAGTGCACGCAGTGCTCGCAGTTACTAAAAGTCAACTTTGCCCAAAAAACTAAACAATGACATTTTCAACAGCACACGCTATCAGCTTGACGACGAACTATGGAATGGCGAGGTGAAATACTTCGTTTTAACTATACCTGTTACAGATCGCCTGCAGGGCCATCTCTTGGTAGAAATGTTAACTAAACTTGAAATTTGGTGGGATAAATTTCTCTGATTTCCTAAGCATAAGGCTGCAAACGATACATATCTATCGCATTCCGTCTTTTTTTTATTAAAAGCTTTTATTAACCTTGCAATGTTAGTTTGTTTAGGTCAAATCTTGTAATCAATATTTAACCAACTTCCCGACAAGCTAGGGAGCTGAAACTTGACACACAGGATCGATGACAATTTATATTAAAGAAAACATTTTTCAAATCGGTTCACTGGTTCGTATTCTAATGGTACAAATTCCTTACTATGAATTGATTGTTGTGAAAATTGGACAATTCGTCATAGCGAGAGGTAAATGTATCTATTGTTTATTGTTGCAAAATTAAGCTTTATTGTTGCCACTAAATAAAGCATTATAAAAGCTTGGTTTGAAAAATCCTTTTCTTCTTATTGATTTTCAAAATCCATCAGTCATTTTTGGGACACCCGGTATGAACACGATCTGTAATTTCTGTGCACTATTTTAAAAAATATCCTTGATGCTTTTGTTGTTGTTATCATCATCTTTGTTTTTATTTATGAAAATATTAAACTATATAAAAGCGTGATTTTTTCTTATTTTCAAAGTATAAACGTGCTCATTTCCATAAAGGCTGCGTATTTTAATCTATTATAATGTTGACAAAGAATTTTCACCAGAAATTATTTATTACGGCATTTATCTATGCTACAGTTTTCCCCTTTGATTAAAATTGCTTTAGGATAATTTCATGATTAAGGCAACAATATTTATTATAAATAGAATTTAGTGTTGGCACCGAAATGGGGCCTTCCGTTCTCTAATGTATTGAGTTGCTACAGTGAACTTAATACAAATTTTCTCTGTTTAAAGGGCAATAAAAAGGTGTGTTTCAATATCTTTTGTATGATCCCTCAGCATTTTTATATTATGTCCTTCTTGTGTTTATTAAAATCAAAACTTTAATAGCTGTAACTTTTATTAACGTTTTATTTATGTGGCGATAATGTATGCTTAAGTTTCATACTTCTCTTTCTAAAACTACAATTATATCTAGCCGTGGTTTGAAAATTAAAAGTTAAGATTGACAAGGAGAACCATTAAATGGAGTAAAGCAAAGATGCATTTTTTTAATCAGATAATTGGAAAGTCAGTTATCAAAATAGGAAACTAGAGGAAAATAATTGAGGGCTTTTGAGTTTGTCTCCTTAAAAGCAAATTATTGCTGTTTGTGAATTTTATGCTTGTTTTTGCAACTTTTTATTTTTTTTTTTTGCTATTTAACAGCCCAACCACTTATTAATTTTTGAAAGATAAAGTAACAAACAGAATAGTAAAACAAGCTTAATCATAAAAGGGATAAAAGTTAATTTATGACTTGTGAATAGGAAATTAGAATCTACGAATAAACCACATATGGCTGAGGTTAGCCTTTGACCGACCTTGTCTAACTCACTGGCATTTGCAAGACAAGTTTTGTGAATTTAAAAATATTCGATGTTCAGGATTGGCTATTCGCCTAATTAAGACGGCAAGTTTGGAACAGAGGAATTTTTTTCCTATTTTATATATAAAATGCTAACTCCTCCTGCTCCATGCCCGTTTCCATAGTGCCGAACAACAATTCAAGCTTTATTGTTTACAACAAATTAAGAAACATTGATTGTTAAAATCCAAAAATCGCAGCCGACGAAAAAGACTATCTTAAAAAAAATATATCCGGCGGGAAGCTAAGGCTGTAGGTCTGCTCTACTCTTTCTGCCAGGATCTCTACGGAGGTCTTTCCCTAGGAGCGAATTGCTCCATCCTTCTGCGGTCTAGCCGCCTGCGGGGTTTAGATGCCAGCTTATTGGACAAGTGTAATTGCAAAGGAGTGTTCGAGGCTACATTTCTTGACTACATTTGGAACACCTCACCTGATAACCTCGTCTGCTTCTCCCCTGATTGGGTTGGCTTAGCCCCGTCTCTGAACGCTCGCAACTCTCTATTTGACTCATCCCTGCAGAGCAATTTCCCGGACTACCAAAGGTTTATCACGAACGCCTCGCTGACAACATCAGACCCAACTGGAGGAATAGTCGTCTACAGGAGAGGCGGCGTCATAGTTGCAAAAAAGTTGTCCCGGCCACCAGTTCTTACCAACTTGAACTAATTTTCATTCACAAAGCCCTAGTGATGATTTCCTCCCTTCCTACTGCCTGCTACCTAATAATGTCAGATTCTAGAAGTGCCTTCTCTTCCGTCCAAAAAAGCCTTAACTAAAAACAAGTGGCACTTCAGAGGCCTTCTCGGTTATATAATCGCTCTACTTCTGCAACTGTTCTCAAACGGTTTCTACATAAGTCTTCTCCGGGCCCCCAGTCACAGGGATATATACGGAAATGATTTGGTGGATAAATTAGCTAACTGGGCGAGATCAGGGAAAAGCCCTATCAAGGCAGAGCGGACCGACCCTGCCTCCCTCTCCATTCTCGTTCGAACGAGGACAACAGTGCTCTGGAACGAGCACTGAGCGGCTGAAACTAAGGGAAAGTATTATAAACTCCTTTTTCCCAAAGCAGCAGACGTGAAAAAAGCTACCTCCAAATGGCTGTTTTCTCTCCAAACGTCCGTATTATTTAAGCTGAGGAGTGGGCACGTACCTTTGAATCAGTTCCTGCATAAACTAAACATCTCTACGTCTGATCTCTGTGAATGCGGTGCTCAGGAATCAGTAGAACACGTGCTCTTGTATTGCTTTCGCTTTCGACGCCAGAGGGCGCTGCTTTCCCGAGGCCTTTCCAATCGGAACTTAGCTGTGTCATTAAAAACTGTCTTGCTAGCTTCGCCTATGGAGCTCTGTCAAAAGCGCGCCGTCATCAGACTGCTTATGTGTTTTCTGTGTAGCTCTGGTTTACTTGAGAAAATCTTGGGCCCTCTGTCCCCCACCCCCCCATAATCTCGGCTACTCAGTAGCCTGTCCTATTTAGCTATATATACCAGCTAGCCTCCGTCTCTCCAAGAGATGCAGGCTGTGGAGAAGAAGAGGTAGAAGAATTATATACACTATATGATCACAAATATCCGGACACATGCACGTTTGCGCTCTAGCCACGATTTCATGGAAATCAATAGGGCGTTGCACATCCCTTTGCCCGAATCACAGCTTCCACCCTTCGGGGAAGACTTTCCATCAAATGTTGGTAGGTATTTTCCGGAATGTTCCTCCATTCCTCCCGAAGAGCGAGAATCAGTTCAGGTACAGAAGTTGGCCGATGTGATCTGGCCCGCAAGCATCTTTCCAATTCATCCCACAGACTCTCTATAGGATTGAGGTCGGGACTTTGTGCCGGCCAACCCATTTCTTCGACCCCTGAGTCCGCAAACCACTGCTGTACACGCCTCGCTTTGTGGCACGGAGCATTGTCGTGTTGGCAGAGAAATGGCCCGTTTCCGAAAAATTGCCACAACGTTGGAAGTGCACAGTTGTCCAAAACATTCAGATAACGGTCGGAGTTCATGATTCCTTGCACAGGAACGAGCTGGCCCAGTCCGTACCATGAAAATGAGCCCCACACCATGACTCCTCCTCCTCCGAACTTGACTGTGGGCTCTGTGCACTCAGGTAAGAAGCGTTCTCCAGGTATGCGCCAAACCCAAACTCGTCCATCGGATTGCCAGAGTGTGTAGCGAGATTCGTCTGTCCACATTACACGTTTCCATTGGTCCATTGTCCAGTTTCTGTGGGCTTTGCACCACTCCAGACGTCGCTTGGCGTTGACCCTGCTGATGTGGGCCTTGTGGGCTGCAGCACGGCCATGGAATCCCATCGTGTGCAGTTCCCGACGAATTGTCATGGTACTGGCATCATTTGCAGAGGCGTTTCGAAACTGCGTTTTGTGGCAGTTTTTTCCGCCGAGGACTTCCGGTTGCTGCGGGTGACACGACGAAGCACTCGACGGTCTCTGTCCCTTAGTTTCTTGAGTCTACCGGTTCGTTGTTGAACTGTTGTTGATCCCCGGGTCTTCCATTTCATAATGACATCGCCTACTGTTGACTTGGGTATCTGAAGAAGGCTGGAAATGTCACGCACGGACTTGCCGCATAAGTGACATCCAACGATGATTCCACGTTGGAACTCACTGAGCTCTGCCGAACGACCCATTCTTGCCAATGTCCAAGCAGAGTTGTGCCTGAAGGTGTGGGAAGCTATTTAAATGATGTGCAAGTCATTATCATGTGACATTGGGCCAATCGATGATCTGTGAGGGGTGTCCGGATATTTTTGATCATATAGTGTATATGTATTTTTCGTAGGCTACTTGTTCAAAAATATATTGACGTCATTGTTTTAACTTTAATAACTACATCTATTGACATTTAAAAATAACACACACAAATAAATAAATAAATGAAATAAAATCTAAAGTAATTTATTACATGCGTATAATTAAAGGTAAACTCCAGGGAAAAAATCGAATTTATTTTTTTGCATCATAACATTAATCCAGGTTAATAGAGTAAATATCATTCAAAATTGTTTGATTTTTCCTAATATTTTATTAAGAAAAATGTCTCGGAAAATTGAAAATTGGCGTGGGATCTTCCAATCTTTCTCCAGAGAACACAGCGGAACAAGGCGTCATTTCCTGCCGCGAGAACCTCGGGGAATTTCGTCGCCGAGATTCTAGTCGCTTTCTAGTTTCGTTTAGAATGATTCTACAAACCGTAAGATTTTGCTGTCCTTTTTTATGTCGGTAGACCTTCAATTGAATGTGTAAACAGACAGTCGGATAGAAATTTTACGTTTCAAAAATTTCCACAATCAGAATCGATTAAAAAACAGTAGATTAGTTTTTGACAGCGAGGGAACTGGTATCAATTCTTGCTTTGTGTACGCATCCGCCGTTTTAAATTCAGTATCAATTCAAACAAGAAATTCACTGAAACTAGATCAGGTATAAGGTGGAACTATACCTTGTCTCAGCTTTAGTTGAGAGTGATGTCACGAGTGAAGCAGTTATAGTTCGTTCGCAAGAAGAAATAGTTCGAATAATTTTCTATATAAGAAGTTCAAAATTCTATCTGCAATCATATTTCCTATTTTTCTTCTCGATGTAATAAAAAATCGGCGGATAGAAACGTCATTTGATGAAATTAAAAAAAAAAAACAAAGCTAAATAAAATATAGTCGGTCTGTAGTCGAGATTATTTGACTGTAAAATGGCGGCGTCTTGTTCCTACGTCAAAAATGTGAAATAGATGTCTCAGATATGAAAGATGATCGAGTTTCCACGTAAAGGAGTAAAATATTTTCCATGGTTCCATATTAATTTTTGAAAATGATATCGGACAGATACCATTCGACTATTCTACACTGAGTTAGCAAAACTCATGGGATAGTTACTTAATATCTGGTCGGGCCACCTCTGGCCCTGTGGAGTGCAGCAATACGGCGTGGTAGTGAGTCTGCAAGTCCCTGGTACACTTCTGGAGGCAGTTGACACCAGATAGCCTGCAGAGCCGAAGATAGTTGCTGCCCGTTCGTGGGCGGATAATCCAGTGCCCGGAGCCTGACTTCAACAGCATCCCAGATATGCTCGATGGGATTCATGTCAGGGCTCCGGGCTGGCCAGCTCAGTCGTTGTACCTCTCCTGCATGCTCCTCGATCCATTCGCGGACGACATTGGAGCGATGTGGTGGAGCATTGTCATCTTGAAAGACTGCTACGTCAAACACGGGTGCAGATGGTCTCCGATGAGTTGACGATACCGTGGACCATTCAACGTTTGGTCCAGGATAACCAGAGGGCCCATTCCAAACCAGAAAAATGCACCGCAGACCATCACTGACGCCCCACCACCCTGCACCACCACCTGTTGGCATGCGGGATCCATCGTTTCGTGAGGTCTGCGCCACACACGGTGCCTCCAATCAGCGTGGTACAGTTGATATCGTGACTCATCTGACCATATGACGTTACGCCACTGTTGCAGAGTCCAGCCAAAATGGTTGGTGGCAAATGCACGCCGGAGTGTCCAATGACGCTGGGTAAGCATTGGCACCCGTGTAGGGCGACGGCTGCCAAACCCGAGGGTATGCAGATTCCGACGGATTGTCCACCGAAAGACGTTTCTAGTGCGGTCAGTATTGAACTGGTCTGTGATATGCTGCACTGTTGCGCTCCTGTCTCTCTGAATCATTCGTCCCAGGTATCGCCATCACGATCATTCAGGGCAGCTGGACGCCCGGTAAGGTGCCTGTTGTGGACTGTGATGCTTTCATCCAGCCATTCCCGATACACCCTGGAGACAGTTGAGCGGGGAAAGCCAAATTCCTGCACCACTGCCGAAATGGAACATCCCATGCGTCGGGCACCTACTATCATACCCCATTCAAAAGACGTCAACTCGCGAAGACGTGCCATTTCTGATTAATCACTTATCCAAGATCTTCCCACAACGTCTAATGGTCCATTCCCAATATCCGTTACCCCTGTGAATTCGTGAGCCATGCCCATCAATCAATGTGCTTGCTATCCCATGAGTTTTGCTAACTCAGTGTACTTTCGAGAAGCCACGCGATTATAGGATGGTCTAACGTAGTACAAGTAGGCCTACGTACAAGTCTAACGGCGGAAGGATATGATGTTGTGCACTATGCCCGGCAAACATCGTTCCGTGACGTCAGTCTCAACTGAAGCTGAGACAGGGTATAGATGCTCTTCCAATTCTAAACGGGCCTGGCGTTCTTCAAGAACAACGACCGCAACAGCATGTGCTAAACGCCGAAGCACAACGCCGAAGGAATGAGGTAAGCCTATCTGGTGTGTAGGGCACACACCGGCCTAATGTACACACGCCGACGTGGCAAGCAGAAGATCCCGTTTCACGGTTTAATGCATAGGGCTGTACATTGCAGAAGTTGCAGTAGCATTTAATTCTGCTAACAATCTTTGAACATGGCTGTCAATGTTATCAAATTGCAGTCGTCACTATCGTTCTTGTTTCATATTCATGGTCCATTGCGATGCCCAAATGACAACTAACCAATAGCGTCCAGTTTGTGACGTCACGAATTCGAAACTCCTTCGCACTTCTCGGCAACTTGTGACGTAACAGTTGCCGAAACATGGCGCCAGTGGCCATCGCAGGGGGAGGGGAAAAAATGAAAATTTTTTTATATATTTTATCAATTTTGAGTTCGAATTGAAAATTTTTATACCGGGTGATTCAGTCAATTTCTGACCATTTCACTCGAATGACGTGCATTAGGGATAAACAATTGAAAGAATATGAGCGCCATATCGAATTTCTAAATTGTTGGAGTTTGTATTGTTGCAACGGCGCTGCATAAAAATCGTATTGTTGAAAAATGGCGCCCGCTTTATCAACAGAGCAGAAATGCAAAGTTGTCGAATGGTATTTCGAGACAAAATCACCTGTAACCGTGCAAAGAAAGTTCCGGAAGGAGTAGAGTTATGAACAACTTCACCATTCGGCTGCGAGCAGTTCAAAACGTTCGTGGTGGCCACATTGAGCATATCATCAAGACTTTTCCACGGGAATTAAAAACTCCGAACTCCCTAAAATAACATACCGAAATGCTAAGTTTGTAAACATTAATGGGTCAATAAATCATAGTACTGAAATGATCAGAAATTGACTGAATCACCTTGTACATGCTACGTTGTTATCGAGACTTACATCTTTCATTTTAAACAAAGTTGTTTTATGTGTGGAGTTTACCTTTATATAATAGTGGTCGTGCAATATGCCTCAAAACGCTCTGCCGAAAAAAAATGAACAATGAGGGAGGTAAAAAAAGGGCCGACGAGCCATTTTCACTGAGGAGCAAAGTTTATATCTAAAAGTTGTAGATGTGTTTTTGTGTTAGGATATAGCTGTCAAATTGACAGTAGTGACTTTGCCACATTGTAACAGGACACATTGTATTAGTATCCCTCTCATATTGACAGCGAACTTTATTTTACTATTAGCAATAATGTCAATTACCGTAGTCCTGCCAATTATCACAATCCTGTCATAGATGAAAGTTTTTTAAAATAAGATCAAACTTACAGTTTCCGGTAACCGTCGTACAACGGGATTTCGAATAAAAACAAAAGCAAGTAACATTATTTATTGGATGCTCGTATCGGTGCAGCAAGCTGTGTCTGACGCGAACTCTGATAATAAACTTGTCCTAGAAAAGAAAGCCAAGCTGTCTGTTTTCAAATCTATGTTTGTCCCCATTCTCATCGATGGTCATGAGTCTTGGGTAATGACTGAAACAGTGCCGAAATGAGTTCCTGAGAAGTGTGGCAAGTGTTCCCTACTAGATAGTGTTCAGCATCACAATAAGCCAGTCTTTAGGTGTTGAGTCGCTATTTCTCCGCATTGAGGGCTCAGTTGCGTTAGTATGGCTGCCACTTGTACGGCAGTTGATATTTTCCAAGTCGGTGGTCACCTAACAGACCAAGGCCTTGACCTAGATGGCTAGAGTACACTCATTCACCAAAAGTCATGGCACCTCCCTCCAATCAGTACCCTATCCATAATGAGACAGATCCCGCTGTTTCCATTCTCGGAATGCAGCTATACAGGACTCCTTGACATCACACAATTATTTTAAGTAAAACTAGTTGCAGAAATGACAGCACGCCGAGAGCTATCCGCATTTGAACAGGAGATGATTGTTGGTGCCAGATGGATGTGTGCCACGATATCAGATGTAGCCAACACCCTGCAATTTTCCCGCACAACAGTTGCAGGGTCTATCGAGAGTATACCAAACGAGGGGTTACAACCCATGTCGGACAACGGACAGGTCACACGCCTCATTGATGCCAGTTGCCGCTTGCAACTGCTGAATGAAGGGCGACAGCGGGCCAAATCACCATGCGGTACAACCAGAGACGTCCCACAACTGTATCCGTGATGACAATTCGGCGAACCTTGGCAGCTGCAGGCTTTGAGACCAGGAGGCCACGACGAGTGCCACTCTTGACAGCTGCACATCGTCGGCCACGCCTAGCCTGGGCCAACCAACATCGACATTGGATCGCTGAAGACTGGAGGAGGGTTGCCTGGTCCGACGAGTCACGGTTTCAGCTGTATCGGGCCTATGATCGTGTTCGTGTGTGGCGCAGGCCACACGAAGCAATGGACCTCGCTTGTCGGGTTGGTACCACTCAGGCAGGTCTGGGGTGTTTTTTCGTGGCATGCAAAGGGTTCATTGGTGCATCTG
>JAHWFO010097809.1:0-17393 GCA_023313115.1 Rhysida immarginata | reverse complement strand
CTATTTCAATTATCATTAATTTTACGTTAATATTCAATCATGACATGTTATTTTAAGCTGCTTGATATACTACATGACATATCTTAACATTGAAAGTTTCCAATGGACCACAATTGTACAACTCAACCACATACCTTTGAACCAGTTCTGACTGATATTGACCATCCAGGAAGACGATCACGTGTCCTCACTTAATTCACAATCCTTTTCTCTGCTTTAGCTATAGAATCTCAAGGGAGAACAGCCTTTAACAATGCACAGGCCATTTATACATCGAATTGTATACTGAAAAACGAGGTCCCCTATATTATTTTGACATTTTGAACCGGAAGTATTTCCCTGATTTTTTCCATCAACGAACTCAGTCTTTCGATTAACCTAAGGTGTGAAATTGCGAAAACGGATGTTGAAAATTCGGAAGCGTTTGAAAGCTAGAGCACCAACGGACAGACGTACGGACAGACAGACGGACGGACGCACATTGTGAAAACTTAAGTACCTATCGATCCTAATAATGATAGTCGAGATTGGTTTCAAGGAATCAGGTTTAGTGGAAACATTTTATTTCATGGGATCTTTCTATGCTAAAATATGGTTTGTAATATATCAAACGACTTGGAATGATATGTCATGAATGAATATAACATAAAATAAATGATAGTCGAAATTGGTTCCAAGGCATCTGGTTCAGTGGACCCATTAAGGTTCATTGGAACTTTCAGTGCTAAAATATGGCATATAATATATCAAGGAACATGGAATGATGTGTAATGAATGATTACATCGTAAAATTAATGATAGTCGAAATTGGTTCAAAGGAACCTGGATTTAGTAGAATCATTATTGTTCATTAGAACTTTCATAGATGAAATATGGCATGTAATATGTCAAACGACTTGGAATGAAGTGCCAGCAATGAATATAACGTACGATAAATGATAGTCGATATTGGTCCTATTATGCGTTTTTTAAAGATACCATTATTGAACCATTGGAAACTTTTAATGCTAAGACATGGCATGTAATTACTTTTTTTTATTATCCAGATTTAATTTGTGTTCGGCAAATTTTAACAATAGCGTCAATAGTACATATTTACGTAGAAAAGTGTTAGCAATTGTTTATGAAGAAAGAATTCACCATTACCCAGAACGATTCAACATTTAACGCTTATTTCATTAAACTGGAATGCTTATCAGTTAAAGGATTCTTATATGTTCTAATCTGTAGAGAATTGCTACCTTCTGCATTAAACTTTTCAGCTAGTTTTATTCAGTATAAATTATGCATTTCCCTTAGATGTATGCCTTGCTTAGCAAACAGAAGCTTCCTTAGCAACCTCATCTAAATTCAACAACCAAAGACTTCTTTAGAAAAGAAATAGTTTCTTTTATATTCTCCAATGCCCATTTTTTTCTCCTATCGGTCCTGGGCATTTCGTTTGCCTGACTTGTTCTTTTAAGGAATGCAATTTCGACAAAACTTATGGAAAACTTCTGTTTATTTTAAGGTGAAGATCGTTGCTAGGTATCTCACGACATCCTTTTCAAAAACACCAACAATTTACATGATCCGTAACTTTCAAACCTCCCCCTGCTGTCAAAAAAAAAGACTCCTATTCAATTGGCCTTATCACTTTTAATAACCCATCAAATATAATTCCAATTATCAAAATTTAATAACATACTGTTTTGCTTTAAAAATGGCCGTAAATTGCTTTTTTATGAGTTTGAATAATACACATTAAGATCATAAGGATGATTTTCTTGTTTTATTTGTAGCTTTATCATTTCTTGGAAAGTTTCGATGCGTTTTTTTCTTGAAATCTTACTCCCTTAGAAACGAAATATCCATAAAATGTTGTTTTGCATCTTTGGTAAGTTTCGTTATCGTATACAATTTTAACTTCCAGGTTATTTCTTATTTAAAGATTTTGCTTAATTAAAATTTACTGTTATTCAAACATATCCGCAATCAAAACAAAAATAATTACCTTATTTAATCCTAATTTTTTAATAGCTTTAAATACCAACCCGAGTGAGTATACGCAGTTATTTTTATCATGAAACGCAAATCTTTGAACGACATTAAATTGATGGAGCTCATCAGTATTAAGAATGGGAGATTGAGTTCTCTAATTGGTTATTTGTTGAGTGATTTTTTTAAGTTCGGCATTTAGTCAATCATATATTTTCATATCATTAATATCCGGATACCTGTACTAGAGGATTTTGATTGTGTAATTTAACACGCACACACAAACAACCTATTGCTGGCCTAAAAGTTAATGCTTAATCTTTTTTTCCCTAGCGAATCTGTGTTTGTTTAATTCAATATTTTATTTTTTCCTTTAAATTGTTTTGTAATTTGTTAAAACGTGGCTTTTTGCTAATGGAATTGTTACGCTCGTAACTAGTATTGTTGCTTCGCGTTTGTCATTGGTAATTGTTTTGCCCTCGTGGTCGCGCTCTCGTGAGTTTGCTTAGTTCGGATTTTGTTTACGTTATTGCGGCGTGGGTTTTTTAACTTGGTTAGCCGACTTTGGCTTTCATTCCAGGGTCGAGACGACCATCAAAATTGCTCCTTTAAGCCTTCCCGTTATTAGGTTTTTGTATTATTTGTTCCGCTTCCACGTACTTTGGCGGTATTTTACCTAATGTCTTGGCGGTAGTTTCCCGTGCTCATTCTAACTGGCGGACTTGCCTTATTCGACGTTTCGGGATTTGAATATTTAACATGGAAGCCCATGAGAATTCTTTCGGCTGGGATGATAGTCCGATGATAGTCCTGACGGCCGTCGGAGAACACTCTGCTTTATATTTCGGACTTTTGTCCCTGTGGATGCCAGTGTAATAAACGCGTCCATTGCTTTGCTCTCGTTCGGTGCTTCATGGCTGTCGGTCATGGTGTAGGTATAAGAGGTGAAGAAAATGAGGCTTAAAATGTGGACCAGTTATGTTTTTCGTTCAAGTCATTCTCGATAGATGGCGCTGCCGCCTATGGTGCTATGTTTCTGTGTCCACTAGCTCTGAGGTGCTATGTTTCTTTGTTTTTCTGACAGTTTGGTGGCATTTCATATTATTATCATGGTTAAAAACATTTATTATTTAATGACAAAATAAAGTTTGTACTTTGTGTAAAATTTTTTTTGGGATAAAAATACACATAAACAATATATAACAATTTCTTTTATTTCACCTCAAGGATGAACACCTGTATTATAAAACAAATCCATTTTTATAGGTTTTATACTTTTTAGAAATTTATATGCATAAGTCATACATTTTTAAAATTTAATGAAAGATTTCCCGATATAAAAACGTTTGAGAAAAACCATATCAGTTAAAATTGGAAGTAGACAGATGGATATAGTTAGCAATTAGGCTAAGATGAATATAGTTTAGCAATTTTTTTCTCATCCTTACTTAGTGCTTGGAAAGAGGAGTTCTTCTGCTTTATATACTGTCTCTTCTCAACGTGATATAGTATTGCAATAATTTAGCGACAATTTCGTCCTTATGTTCAGTGTATGGGAAAAGATAATGCAGCATTATCCAAAATGTAACTGATGGTTTCTTCAAACACTTCTGGTTTCTGAAAATTTTCTCTTAAAAAGTTCTGCATTTTGAAATACCAGTATTTTGTATAAATTATAATTAGGATGAACCAAACGCCCGCGTGTTATTAAATTTGTTGAAGCAGCTTCTCTATAATTAGAATATTGCATTGGTAAAGTGAAGTTTTCAATACAAGTATGGCATTTAGTAAATTTTGTCATTTTTTTGCTAACAAAACCTGTTACATAGTAAATAAACCATTATTGAATGATATAGTCAAGTACTGAAAGGCTAAGTGAATACAGCTACATAAAACCATTTACCATGCTATTTCACCATTTCCCAATATAATTATTTACTTGTTATATTCACTCATGACACATTGTTACGAGTTGTTTGATATATTATGTGGTATATTTTAGCTTTGAAAGTTCTAACAGCACCATATGGTACCTTACGTTACCATTAGAGCACGTGCTACTTAGCTATTTTCCACTATCATTATTTACTCGTTATATTCACTCATGACACTTTGTTACGAGTTGTTTTATATATAACATGCCATATTTTAGCATTGAAAATTATTACAATATCAAATCTTACTATACAAAATCAAAATTCTTACAATACAAAATCTTACTATATGGTACCTTACGTTACCGATAGGGCACGTGCTACTTAACCATTTCCCACTATTATCATTTCCTCGTGTTATTCATTTATGACACTTTGTTACGAGTTATTTGATATATTGCATGACATACCGGGTGGGCAAGAAATAACGTGAGGTGTTCAGAGCTCGCTAGCGGGAACTTTATTAGGCCAAATGCAGTACATTTTTAATGTATATACTTAGTGGAACATGCAGTTTCGATTTCTGCAAAAAAATAGTACCAAAAGTCGCCATAGGGGGCGCTTATTTCAAGAAAACAATGAAAACATTTGCATAAGCGCGTTCCATGTTGAGCAATCATGACAATAAAAGGCAAGGCTGAGGAATTCCCATCATTCACGAACGAATGGCCTTACTCTGCCTGACCGGGCGTTATTAGTCAAGTTATTTTATCAGAAGAGCGACAATGCAAGTGCTGCTTTTCGTGAATTCCGGCGATTGAAAACGTTACGAAGAGGACCGATGAGCATAACTAACTTACGGAAAATGATTGAACTATTTGAATCTACCGGAACTCTAGGAGTGCAAGCAGGCCGGGGACGCAAACGAATCAGACAGTAAAACGTTGAAGAAGTTGCAACTGTCGTTGTGGAAGAGGAGATGACTACTGTGCAGGTTACCAGCAGTGCACACGCAATAGTTCGCCAAATGATATCCCATATTCGACTGTGAGGAAAATATTGCATAAGATATTGACATTTTATCCCTATAAACTCACACCTGTTCAACAGTTGCTTCCTGGAGATGAACGTACCCGAACTGACTTTTCGTTGAGATTTTTAGCATGTATGGAAGTGGATGATGCATGGCCATGGCAAATTTTATGAAATGATGAGGCACATTTTTATTTGAATGGTGATATCAATACCCACAACTGCCGTATTTGGACTGCATCAAATCCACAAGTGTGTCTGTCAACTCCTATGCATTCACTGAAACTAACCGTATGGTGCGGCTTTTACTGCTTCTTTCACCATCGGCCCGTACGCTTTTGAAAAAATCCGTCCCCATGGAACGGTGACTTGTTCCGTCAATTCTGCCAGGTATGCCGATATGCTTGAGAATTTTTTTATACCACGATTGCAGAAAAAGGGTTGTCTGGATGCTACCAGTTTTACGCAGGATGGTGCGCCACCGCACATCGGACGTGAGGTGCAGCAGATCTTAGGAGAACGTTTTTCAGACAACAGAATAATTAGTCGTGCATTTTTCATGGTAGGGCCATCCAGGTCGCCTGATCTTAACCCTTGTGATTTTTGGTTATAGGGATATATGAAAATCATGTAAATCATTTTGTAAATTTATACAATTGTTCAAACCATAAACAATCTTGCCAATCTTTAAATCATCAGCAAATAAAAATAATATAGAGAACTTTACGTATTCTGCGATATCATGTAATAAAAATTAAGAACAAAACAAAACAAAACCCTGAGGTACTCCAGAGGTGGAGGTCATCATTAATAGTAACAAAATTGATTCGGTTTGATAGATAAGATATAAACTTAGAGATGTAATTTGGGTTCAAACCTAATTTAAGCATTTTCTCAATAATATTGAATGATCTACCTTATCAAAGACCTTTTCAAAGTCAATGTAAATTACATCAGTCTGAGCATTTGATTTAAGTGAATAGTGTCAAGAAGATTAGAGATAGTGGAACGCTTTGTATAGAACTAGTGCTAATGTGGTGATAGGTAGGAACAAACATGACTATAAATTCTGTCATAAATAATTTGTTCAAACACCTTTGCAGGAAAGCTGGTTATAGAAATTGGATTGAAATTCTTAATATCGTTTTTATTACCCTTATTTTTGAAAATCGGTACTGTCTTAATTTGCTTCCAAAAGTCTGGAAAAGCGCCAGATTTACGAGACATATTAAATATTAAAGAGAATGGAAGAACAAAGAATTCACATCAAGCTTTATAAATGTAAGAGGGAATCCCCTCCATTCCGATGATCTCGTGTTTTTTATTTTTTTAATGGCACTCAAGATTTCATCATTCGAGATACGGAAGAACATAAGAGTATCAGCGGTACCATCTGCAGTAGAAGATTCAATGATTGACGGTAAAGACAAAGAACTGTAAACATTATAAACAGATCGAAAATTACGTTTGAATGCATTAGCTATATCATAAGCACTATCCAGAATTTGTCATCATACATCATTCCATTCGGAAAGCTCCTGTTATTTGAGCATCTCAACTCGTCAATGATCTTCCAAAATACTTTATTATTGGTTTTTATCAAGTTTTTAGCTGATTTACATACAATTTAAAATCCCCCCAATACATTTTTTTCTGATCTCAAAGATTTAAATGTTAATCTATCAAGGGGATTATTTGAGCTTCAATTTTTTTATCTTTTCTCCTTATCAAAACAACAACTTCATTTGAAAACTATACAGGGTAATTCTTAGTTTTTTTCTTAGATACAAATGGAACACATATTGATATTATATCAAATAAGATGTTATAAAATTCTTCCACTAGAGAATTGACATTATCCAAATGATACAGGCTGGGCCAGTTAGTGTAAGGTAAAAATCTGTATAATAACGCATAATCAGCAGATTTAAAGTTGAAGTGTGAGGGACTAACTTTAAACTTATTATCATTGATCAATTCTGAACATGATACCAATAATGATGGATGATAGGCATCTTCCGCAACTAACCCATCATCCTTAATGCAAGTAAAGGAAGAGAAGTTGGAAAATATCAAGTCTAAAACTTCACCATAGTGATTAACATTTGAATTAATCTGCTCACAGTTTAAAGAGTGCATAAAAGAGTGCAACAATGATACTTTAGATAAATTTAGAAAATTGTGCGTAATAGGGAAAAACTCAGGAACATTAAAGTCACCAGTAATAATTAAATTGTCACACGATGAGAGAATTAAGGCAGATACAGAGTCCAGAAACAATTGATAGTCGCCTATGTGTGTATATGGAGGAATATAAATAATACCAATTATAAATCTAAGATTATTGAATTTCACTAACAAAGAGACTTAGATCGATAAGTTTGATATTAATGCCCAAATATAATGTTTCACTTCGGCATCTCAATCGCCTTTTGCGGACACGCACAATTTAAATCCTTCTATTCTTATGGAATTTCTAACAGCGCTTTTGCCCACTCCTCCTTCTTATCATTCTTCCTCTATTAAATACTCTTTTGAAGCCTCTTTACCTTCGGTCTCTTTCTTTGCTGCACCTACAGATCCTTCCGAAGTTGCCAAAATAATCAGTCAAATGAAATTTTCAATTTCCCCCGATCCTTTGGATATACGAGCTGACATTGCTATTGCGGTTAACACTAGTATTGCTTGTCCTCTAGCCCATATATTTAATATTTCCCTTACTATGGGATCATTTCCCAAAGCACTGAAGATTGCTAAAATTCTGCCCATCTTCAAAAAAGGTAACCCAAATGATTTTCAAAACTATCTCCCGATTTCCATTCTCCCCTTCTTTTCTAAGATTTTTGAAAAGCTGTTTTTCCTTCGTCTTTCAAATTATATACATAACAATAATCTTTTGTCTCCATTACAGCATGGCTTTACTTCGAAACGCAGTACCGATACAGCATGCTACGAGTTACTTGAGTTTATTACTAATGATCTCTCTGATAATAAATTTGTTATTTCTCTGTTCTTAGATTACTCTAAAGCCTTTGATTCAATCCCTATCCAACTTTTAATTTTTAAACTTTCTTCTTTTTTTAATTTGCATGGTCCCCCATTGTTTTGGTTAACTGAGTTTCTTACAAATCGTAGTTATTATCTATCTATTCATGAATTCCTTTCACCCACACTAATCCGTAATGTTGGGGTTCCTCAAGGTTCTATTCTTTCTCCGTTGTTATTTAATCTTTTTATTAACGACCTTGCATATACTCTATCTCCGATTTCTTTAATTTTATATGCTGATGATACCACTCTTGTTTTCTGACTCTAATATTTCTAATCTTGTCCTGGCTATTAATCAGTCTTTATCAGTCTTGAGCTATTGGAATTCTGCTAATGCCTTAGTTTTAAATCTTGATAAAACAAGGTACATGCTATTCTATCAGCGAAATAAACATAATGTCCCTTTGGATCTTAATATAGTTTACAACAACTCTCCTATTTCAGGTACCGACTCCTTCAAATATTTAGGTCTCCTCATATCACGTGATCTGTCCTGGGACTCGCATGTTAATTATCTAGTGTCTGTTCTTAATAGAAAACAAGGCATGATCTCGCGCTTATATTATCTCCATTCTGATATCTTAATCCTTCTATACTACTCTCTGATCCACTCTGCTTTATGCTATGGTATTCAATTCTGGGGTTCCGCTTCAAACTTTAATCTTTCTCATCTATATCGACTCCAAAAGTGGTTCTTGAGATGCCTCTTGAATGTTCGTAGACCTACATCTGCTTCGCACCACTTCAAATCACTTGGCATTTTAACCATTTTCCAAATTTACATTTCTCAACTTTGTCTGTTCATTTATAAACTCGTAAATTCCCATCTATCACTAGCTACTCCTTTAATAATTACTTATCAATATCACTACTATTCTTATACTACTCGGTCAGCTAATTCTATTCGCCTTCCCCTTGCTAAAAGTAATTATAAACAACGCAGTGTTTCTTACGCAGGAATTAAATGGTGGTCTGATTTACCTGAAGCCATTCGGTCTTCTCCTTCCTGTCATATGTTCAAACGCCTTTTGAAAATCTATCTTCTATCGATTAACACACTTACTAACCCTCGTTAACCTTTTGGATTATTCTGTTTAGTTATTTTCTATATAGCTTTTTATTATTTATTTGTATTTACTAGTTATTATATTGTTTTACTTTGTCCTTCCAAGGACCCTTCTCGTCGGCCATGTGGCCATTTGGGCCTTGGACAGGATCTTTTCTTTTTATACGATTTAAATAAATAAATAAATAAATAAATAAATAAATAAATAAATAAATATGTAAACTTAGAATTTAAAGCAATTCCCACTCCTCCACCATCTGTTTTATCTTCAGAAATACGCCTGTCCTGTCTTTCAACTACATATCTTTTATCAAATAATTCACCATTACTTACAAAATTATTCAGCCATGTTTCAGTTAGGCAAATGTAATTCTAATTGTGGGCTAATACATATACAAAAAATTACAAGATTTTGTTTTTAAACCTCTAACATTCTGGTAAAAAAATGATATACTTTTGAATGTAATGATTAGAGGTTAACTAAATCATCAAAATTATTTATAATGAGTGGTTGAAAATCTTTTTCTCATAAGGATTTTGCCTTCAATAACCCAAAAAAATCTATAATTTTTCGTTTTTTAATTTCTTTAGCTTTTCTGAACAAGCTGTTTTTAATGGTGATAGGTGTTCATTAATAAAAATTGGATATTTCTCATTACAAATGCCAAAAAATTCAGTCGTCAATTCTTGATTCCTATTAATAGATTTTCTTTTGTAAAGAATTTCGTTTCTCATCTTCTTTCTGATACATCTAACAACTACAGGCCTAATTTTCTTTTCAGCTGGATCTTTTCTTCCAATTCTATGCACCACTTCGATATCTAGATCCAAACAGGTAAAACTCAGTTTATTACATATTTTCAGGACATATGAATATAAATCTTCCTGTGGAAGTTCAGGGATTCCATTAAAAAATTTCTTGAATAGGAATACTGAATTAAATCCTGAACTTGCCCTTTTATGGTTGAGATGTCTTTCTTTAAGTTATTATTTTCCTGCGTCAAATCAGCTATTTCAACTTGAGAAGCTAGTAACTTGGACTGAAGAACCTTCATCTCCTCTGAAAATGTATCAAATTTCTGAGAGATAAAGTTCATGGATGAAACTAAATCATCAATTGTATTTTTCAGGCTGTAAATTTGCTCCTTAATGCAGGATGATATACATTCCATAATTTCTTTCGTAGATAACGAATGCTCACTTTTTTTTGGAAGATGCCATTTTAAGTTCACTTTCAGTTTCTTTACCATTTACGATGCATGAGTTACACAGCCATAACTCAACGTCGTTGATTGCCTGAAATTCTTTAACCGATATTTGTAAACACTTAATATGATATTTGTTATCACATATACCACAATTTAAGATGCTGTTTTCAGGCTTAGATGATTTAACTACCAATTTCCCAGCGCACGAAGTGCAGATATCCTGCCGGGTCACAGTGGTGGACGATTTTGAATTTTTTCCCATTACTGTGTGATATCAGAGGTTGAGATTTGATCTTACACCATCTTCCGAATACTATTATGATTGACGGACAATAACAGTAAGTCTTCCACTTCTGTGAGTAGTGTATGGAGTCCCTAGAGATGAAAAAGGAGAGAAGGGACGGAGAAGAAGATAAACCCAGAAGATAATATTACATACCATATCTTACCTTTGAAAGTTCTAACAGTACTATATGGTACCTTACGTTACCATTAGAGCACGTGCTACTTAACCATTTCCCACTATCATTATTTACTTGTTATATTCACTGATGACACTTTGTAAAAAGTTGTTTGATATATTGCATGCCATATTTTTGCATTTGTAACGGGCCAAAACGGCACGTACAATCTTCAATCACCCCAACTGATGCAATGGAAAAATCTTAACGGGGAGCGTTAAATTAAAGGAAAGTAGAGTGGCTATTTAACGAATTACCCTTCCCAGGTGTCGAACTAGCAAATAGTTTAATCTTAAATCCCCTGAAAAATTTAATTAATGCTTACATATCTCAGGTGACGATAATCAAATTATTGGACAAAAAACTTATCTTTAAAAAATAAAGGTAATTGCTTTAACCTCGAAAAAAGAACCCCAACATTCAGTGAATTTGATCCATTAAAGAACGTTAGACGACAAAGTCTGAAATCAAATTAAAAAATAGATCTTTTATTGCTTTTTTAACAAAAATATTAGTTGAAGAAAATATAATCGGGCCACCAGACAATCGCTCTTTAAGACGTTACAAATTAGAACGCATGCGCAGGTCTCCTTTCTATGGGCTAGGGCAGTAATAAAGTGTCTTCTACAAGAACCAGAGTCCAGAGCAGCCACAAAGATGAACCCGACAAACGAATCGTATGCTAACTTGGAATGCAAAAAAAAAAGAATAAAAAGGGTAATTATAAATGAAAGTTCACGTTATAAGGATTACGTAATCGTAAATACACAGTGAAAATGAAATGTTATACAATTATATTGAAATATAGTAACACTGAGAAATATCAATCGCAGTAGCAAAGCTTTTCAGTATAATACAACTTATTGTCAATCGTTTACACTCAACGAGAAAGCGACAGCAAAGCTTTGAGAATCACCAAAGAGTTCCTATCTTCATAAGAAACCTACTTTTTCTTGGATCGAAATGCTTGACGTGGATACCGAAATACAGGTGAGGATCAGGGAAACTAACAAAGATTTTCCAGTCAAAGGGTTTGCATAACGATTAAGAAAATAATAGTCAAAACACAAAAAGAAGGTTTGAAATCACAAATTAATTTTCTAGATAAGTGATGGACAGTAGCACATCGGCTCAAAAAAAAAACAACAATTGAAAAGCAAATAACAGTAAAACTCTTACTCTAAGTTGGAACGAAGAGTGACATAAGACAGAAAAACCACAAGCTGCCAAAAAATTCAGACATCAAAGACTAGGTTACCTACAAATACACAAACTACGGAGGATGGGTAAACGCACTCGTCCAAAGCATCATCCACACAGGGGAGGAGTGCACGAAGAAGGGCGTAAGAGAAATATTAAAAAAAAATTAGAAAATTCAATCATAAAAGAAAAATGGATTAGAATGGAAAAACTTAAAGGCTAACACAAATTGATGCAACGTAGTAATTGAATGGCTAAGGAGACTCAGAAACAATTGCTTGCGAGGTAAATCGATCATCTTTCAGAAAGAAGAGCAAAATATTCATGCTGAACTTCTCAAATTAGGAAAAAAATTTTCGGACATTTAGGGTGCAGTGGGTATTAAAGTTACAAACATTTTTCCAAAAGTTACTTGAACGATTACATTGTAGAGTTAGTGAATTTCTGGGATATACAATCAACTTCCCATTCAAAAAGTCCATGGATTTCTTTTCTCTTTGTTTCTCTTCAAAAACATCGAGTCCGGTTCAAATCCCCAACGTCGATGGTGAGTGAAACGGTTGAATGTATATACGCAAAGTTAATTTGAAACTGAACAACTATACTTATTGAATTGCTTCAGTACCGCAAACGGCGTAATTTCTTATCTAATCATTATTCAACGAAATCACAATCGCAATAGACCTGGTGATTTAACCAAATTATCTCTGCTCACCGAAGGATCCATTGATTCGAATGGATAGCTTTTCTATTTGGAAATATGAACCAAGACAAAAATCATCTTATTCAGGCGTCCGGGTGATGTTCCAAATCTCTGGAAAAGATTACACGGAGTCGGTCATCGCATGTTAGCTCGTCGGGAGCCTAGACACAACTGCCACCAGAAACCAAGCTCGTGCGAGCAAAAACAAAAAACTCACGCGAGCGATTAACCTGAAACATCGTCCTTCTAAAAAGAAAAGAAACCTCGCGAAAAATAATTATAAGCCGCTACCAAGACGTAACAAAAGGAAATATATCTTAAAGCGAGCTTAATTTCTAAATTAATGAAACAGCAAATAAATCAAAATATACAGTCGCATTAAATTCTCCCAGTTCTACATAATAGATAAAAGGAACTGGTTTATATATAAATTTTATACTTAACCAGCTCAAAAAAAAGAGTCATCCCCAAATCTACTACTACGCGAAATAACGAGGAGGTAGATGACTTAAACAATCGCGACAATTGCTTTATTTCTCCAATGGTTAATGATAGCTTATAAAGGAGTTTTGAAAGATAAAGTCTGGCCACACTAAAAAATTTAAGAATAAGAGTCCTTTGTAAAAGGTTATCTATTAACTGAGACAATTGTCCTCCGAACGAGCACAATGCTCAAAAACGCGTCGTGTGCGCCGTAAATAAATTGGTTCACCAGGAGGGGCCAAAGTAACCTCCCTAAAAAGAAAACTACAAGTGGCCAGTCACCGCCAAGACCAAGGGCCAAAGAATTAGGTGATAGAAAAAACGAATGAGGCAGGTCGGGACACCAACGGTGTAAGTCTGACCACAAAAAAAAAACTGGGGAACAATAACGTTGTGGGGGTGTCATTCAGTGTCCGATGAAAAAGTAGGTGAAACGCACACGGGCCAAGAGGTAGGGACTACCTGATTCCAACAGAAAACAGAATCAAAGCAGCAGGGTCAACGAAAAGACACGAAAGTTCCAACAGTACCAAATGACACCTTAGGTTACCATTAGAGCACCTAACCATTTTCCACTATCATAATTTATTTGTTATATTCACTCATACTACTTTTATTACCAGTTGTTTGATATACTACATGCCATTTTTTTGAATTGAAAGTTTCAGTGGTATCATATGGTAGTTTTCGTTAACATTAGGTCACGTGCTATTTAACCATTTACCATTATTATTATTTACTTGTTATATTCAAGCATGACAGGTTGTTACGAGTTATTTGATATGTTACATGCCATATCTTATCATTGAAAGTTCTAACAGTACCATATGGTACCTTATGTTACCATTAGAGCACGTGCTACTTAACCATTTCCCACTATAATTATTTCCTCGTTATATTCAATCATATAATCTTGTTACGAGTTGTCTTATATATAACATGCCATATTTTAGCATTGGAAATTTTACTGGTAACATATGGTGCCATACATTACCATCAGGGCACATACTCTTTAACCATTTCCCACTATTATTATATACTCGTTATATACTATCATAGCTTTTTTTTACGAGTTTTTTGATATATTACATGTTATATTTTAGCTTTGAAAGTTTTAACAGTACCATATGGTACCTTATGTTAGCATTAGAGCACGTGCTATCTAACGAATTCCCCCTATCATTATTTACGCACAACATTCCTAGTCGTTTGATATATTACATGCCCTATTTAGCATTGAAAGTTTCAATGGTATGTTACCATTTACGCACGTGCTATTTAACCATGTACCACTAATATTATTTACTTTTTCTATTCAAGCATGACGCGTTGTTACGAGTTATTTAATATATTACATGCTATATCTTAACCATTGAAAGTTTCGACGGTACTTAGTAATATTCACTTGCTAGTAAACTAATTATCACTATCATTATTTACGCGTCATATGCATTCATGGAACATCTTTTCACGCACACGTGCTACTAGACCAATATCTGCTATCACTAGTAACGATTTATTTTCGTTCATGAGACTTCGTGACGATTTATTTTATCTATTATATGCATTATCTGGTTAGAGGAAGTTTTAAAGGGGGTATTGTAATGTTACCATTAGAGCACGTGCCATTAGAGCACATACCTATTCAGGTTCGTATTTGTTCGTACTCTGTCCCATAGTAATATATTGGTAAAAACAGATATGAAAAATTCAAATTAGTTTTCAAGTTATCATAATAAATAATAAGATGACTATGAATAATAAAATGCTTTGGATTTAGAGTCCGTTCTGCACTTTCACTAATCATCAATCACGTGCAACCTGCACGCGCACCATCTCATTAACGTTTAGCGTACGTATAGAATCGAACAAATATACTCATTACTCGTTTTCTCTAATGCAATTGTACCGATTTCGGCCATCTTCGAACAAAATTGCTTAAACAGTATTTCTTAAACATTACATTCGTTCATAGCTCGTCGTTACGATTGACTTGATATGTTACATACAATATCTTATCATGGAAAACTTTTAAGGGCTATCATAATATTACAATTAGAACGCGCGCAACTGTTACGATTTCGACCATCTTCAAACGCGTGCGTGCAACTTCCCATGTCTATCGACTGGGGTAAAAAGATTTTTAAACTCTTTCATACTTTCCGAGGAAATCGAGTTACGGACGGACGATAGAAATGACAAGGCCAAGCATAAATTACCTTTTGGTACTTATTAAACCATTAATGAATATAAAAATCAAGTACCGAAAGGCTAAATGAATACCGCTACATAAAATATTGAAGAACTGTGTTGTTTATATATTGCATCGTAGACTTTTGAATTATAATTTGTGTATATATGTCCATTTCCTACTATCATTATTTACTCGTTATTTTCATTCATGACATATTGTTACGAGTTATATGATATATTACATGCCATATCTTAGCACTAAAAGTTCCAACAGTGCCATATTATATCATTTAGTACCATTACAACACGTGCTACGATACAATTTCCCATTTTCATTATTTAGTCGTTAAATTCACAAATGACACATTGTTACGAGTTGATTGATATATTACATGCCCAGTCTTAGCATTGAAAATTCTAATGGTACTACATAGTATCATATGGTACCATTAAGGCAGGTGCTACTTAACCAATTCTCACTATCATTATTTTCTCGTTATGTTTGTTTACATGTTGTTACGAGTTGTTTGATGTATTGCATGCCATATTTTGGCATTGAAAGTTCCAACAGTACCATATGGTACCTTACATTACCATTAGAGAACGTGCTACCTAACCACTTCCCACTATGAATATTTACTTGTTATATTCACTCATGACACGTTGTTACGAGTTGTTTGATACATTACATGCCATAGCATTGAAAGTTCTAATTGTACCATATGGTACCTTACGTAACCATAAGGGCACGTGCTGCTTAACAATTTCTCACTACCATTATCTCCTCGTTATAATCGCTCATGACATGTTGTTACGAGTTGTTAAATATATTTCTTGTTAAATATATTTGTATACGAGTTGTTTGATATATTACATGTTATATTTTAGATTTGAAAGTTCTAACAATAACATATGGTACATTACTTGCCATATTTTAGCATTGAAAGTCCTAATAGTACCATATGGTACCACACGTTACCATTATGGGAGGAGCTACTTAACCAATTCCTACTATCATTATTTTCTCGATATGTTTGCTCTTGACATGTTGTTACGAATTGTTTGATATATTTCGTAAAATATTTTATCAGTGAAAGTTCTAACAGTACCATCTTGTACCTTACATTACCATTAGGGCACGTGCTACATAAAAATCTCTTGCTATAATTATTTTCTCGTTATATTCGCTCTTGACATGTTGTTACGAATTGTTTAACTATATTGCATGACATATTTTAGCATTGAAAGTTCTAACAGTACCATATAGTATCTTTCGTTAGCATAAGAACACGTGCTATTTAACCATTTACCACAATCATTATTTCAACGTTATATACACTTATGACACTTTGTTATGAGTTGTTTGATATATTGTAATCATATTTTAGCATTGAAAGTTCCAATAGTACCATATGGTACTATACGTTACCATTATGGCAGGAGCTACTTAACCAATTCCTGCTGTCATTATATTCTCGTTATGTTTGCTCATGACATGTTGTTAGAATTGTATGATATATTACGTATAATATTTTATCAGTGAAAGTTCTAACAGTACCATATGGTAGCTTAATTAGCTTTAGAGCACGTGCTATTTAACCATTTACAATTATCAATATTTACTTTTATATTCACTCATAACAAATTGTTATGAGTTGTTTGATATGTTACGTGCCATATTTTAGCATTTATCGTTCTAACAGTACTATTTGATACCTTATGTGAGCATTAGAGCACATGCTATTTAACCATTTACCACTTTCATTATTTACTTGTTATATTCAAGTATGGCACGTTGTTACGAGTTGTTTAAGATATTACATGCTATATTTTAGCATTGAAAATTCTAACAGTACTAAATGGTATCTTACATTACTATTACAGCACGTGCTATTTAACCATTTACCACTATCTTTAAATCAACGGTATATTCACTTTATATTATTTAGCTGTTTAGTATATTTCATGCCATATTTTAGTTTTGAAAGTTCTAACATTATTTTACTGTACATTACTTTACTATTAGAGAACGTGCTACCTAACCATTTCCCACTTTTATTATTTAGTCGTTATATTCACTCATGATTCTTTGTTATGAAATGTTTGATATATAACATGCCATATTTTAGCATTGAAATTTCTAACAGT
>JAHWFO010097808.1:165199-189699 GCA_023313115.1 Rhysida immarginata | reverse complement strand
GCCCGGTCGAGTTTATTAGCTTTTCAGGGTAATGACTCATTCATTCTCATTAATTTTCCAAATGTAGGCCCTACTGTTTTCTAATAAGTATGGTTTTTGTCACACATCAGCTAGCCATATCTTTCACTTTACCCACTCAATAAAGGGGGCAGGGCATGAGATATTTTCACCGGGTTTTTTGCTAAACCCACATTTTACAAGATGCTCCACAGCTTTCTAAATAACACATGTGGTTTAACTCCTACCCCTACAAAATTAAAATTTTCAAAATTTACCCCTTCACCCCCAGGGACGTGAAATGTTTTTATTCTGAATTAGGGGACATCAAAAAAAAATAATTAATTTTCCCCCCCCCCCCCCCCCACATGTACCTCTTGAGCCATTATTTGGACCTAAAGACGGGACACCAATTATGTAACACCATGTATAGATAAGGCACTTATCACATATATAAATGCTAATTTTAGAATCACAGTTGTCAAATTCACTATCTGAGACATTTTTACATTTAGCATGAAACCATTTTTTACATGATCCAGTGCCTTATACGGCGTGATCAACGAATTTTATGCATTTATTACAAGTATCACATGATCTTGGACCCATACTTTGCCATTATAAAGATCGTGACAAAGAAAGCTTTTATAACAAAGGTGAGTAGTGATAACAATGATCATATTGAAACAATACCAAGATGTTAGGAAATTAAAATATCATTGTAAGTTCACTGAAGTTAAGGGAAGTTAAGCAACATCATGCATGGCTAGTCACTGGATGGGCTACCATCAGTCAGACATTATCTTCACCCCCCCCCCCCCAGCTGCTACGGCCATCAGGTCCATCCACGGACCCAACACGTCGGCCTATGGCCATACAGGTCCTGGATGGACGTATTGGAGCACAATAAATAAATAAATAAAAGACTTGAAAATTTCGCAAAAAGAATATAAAATAAACAATAAATACCGGATCACACCAATATAAACTGGGGCCATTCAAGACTAGAAAAGTTCAAATCAAATCCAGTAATTACGATTCCAAATATAGCAATAAATTAGGACTTCCAAGGAGCAACTTCTGAAACGGATTTCCAACGATGATTAGGAGCTTTAGCTTTTGATTTATTTATTTTACTTTTTAATCAATTATTTATTTTATTAGCTTTTTATTTTGATTTATTTTTTAATTAATAATTATTATCTAATTACCAGCTGGAAGACATCACTCATAAACCACATGGTCAAATAAAAGGGAGGGGGGTTAGAAACTCTCTGCTGTTGACCACTTGGGAGAAGGTAGGGGGTAAATGTAGAAGAAGAGATCAATTTCTTCGAAAGTTTTGCATTCAACATCGAAAATTGACGTCAGTCCAATCCATCACTTGCATTCCATTATCTAGGAACCATTCATATGCCGTGCTTACAGCTTTTGAAGCCTTCTTTAATACTTGAAAACAGACGTGGATAAAGTTTTTCCACATTTTAGCCACAAGGGGGTGGGGTAAAATGCTATTTTTAAGAGACGTGGTTTATGCATGATCCTGAAGGCAACATCTGCCATCTACAGGACCTTCATGTAAGGAAAAGTTTACAAGGAAAAGCCTTTTCTTCACGATCACATTCTATTTTGTTACCTCGATCGTGGACTATTGCCCGGCACCTATCTTCCACTGTAGAAGAGATGTCTGCATAACAGTGAAATTGATGTTGTTCCATTACTGTTTGCAGGCTTTTCTCAGATGATTGTTGGATGGCATCGAGCAAGGGTTCATTTAAATAATCCAAATCCGCAGAAACCCATCGAGGATGCACCTGGTGATTTGACAGGGATGTGGGGTCCGGGTGTTCAGACATATAAACAATTCCCAAATTCTCATAGATTGTTATCCACTCAATCCACACATTCCTCCGATCTACCTGCTTAATCATTAGTCATGGCTACTTTCCGATAGAGTAGTCATTCCATCCGTGCAGGTCCGGCTTGGCGAGTCACTGGTGGAGGGTGCATTATTTTATGTTAGGATTTTTCAACTCCTTTGAGGGCTCCAGATCCAAAGCTTGAATATTAAAGAAGGTATTTATCTGCCTTCGCTTCTTATTATTTTAGTATTTCTCCCCAATACTAATTTTGTTTATTAGTGATTCGCAATTTTCCCGCTAATTCCCACTCTCCTTAAATTCCCAAATACCAAGCTAATTTAAATATTCTCCTCAAACTTCATTTATTGAGACAATAAACAGACCATAATCATATAAAAGAAAGGGTTTATTTAACACATGAATTCTTTAAATTAAGAAATAAAAGAATTGTAGTTGGACTGTTGACCCATGGGCAAGAGAAGTGAGAAAATTGGGATTACTGTTCCCTCTGGAAGGGGTGATTCCCGCTGATGGGGGGTCCTGTCTCTTGAAGCGAAGGTGGCCGGGGAGGTCATCCTTGTTGTTCGGACTGTTGGGGTTAGTGTTTGTTGCTCTTAACTCATCTCCCTCAATTCTACAGGTAGCTCCATAATAATAATTTTATAATAATAATTTTATTGAAAATTCACTAAACTGATCTCTAAGAATAAAACGGCAGGCAAGATTTTGCGTTTTTCATTTATGATAAGGTCGGTACAGCTTTCTAGATTGACTTCTACTCCTAACTTTTTGTTAAAACTATTTTTATCGTACTCTCTTATCAGTCTTCATTCGTTCTCCTCACTCCCTGTTCCGAATCTCGTCTATTCTCCTCTTCTTCTTTTGGACTTCCTCCTCTTGGTTTTTGTCAAAAAAACAAAAATGTTGATTGGAAAACTGAAACCATACTGATGGTTGGACAAAACTCTGTTTTTCCATCGGCTGATATTGTTTCTCTTCTCCTGTGAAAACTTGTAGAACTGCGGACAAAGATGGGGGAGGGCTCATTGGAATTTGCAATCGCTCACCTTCCCGAATTCGATTCTCTGCAGGTGTTGAAATGACACCGGTTTCCTACCCCAAAATTCAATCTCTAGTTGTCTACTTAAATTTATAAAGTTTTGGGAAATAATTTTCATGACGAATTTCTTATCGAAGTTGGAGAAATGCCAAGAGGAGCCAAAGGAAGTGATTGAACAATTCAAGAACAAAAATAGAAAATCTGCTAGAGATATTCCCATAGGAAAACGAAGACTGCTCAAAAATTTTGGCTGAACTATTCGTCAGAAACAACTTGTTATTGAAAGCAGTTAAAGAAAACCTAAGGTCCACAAAAGTGAGAGGGCCTCACAATCCTCGGGCACTAACTGAAAGTGGTGATCCCTAATGACCATCACTTTCTCGGAAAATCAAAAATTCAGTAAGTAAAACCTTTTGTTCTCCGAATCAGAAGTAAAGTTTTCTAATCTGTCATCTCTGCATGGTCCTCGCTGTCATCTCCATAGCCATTCTCGTTGCGAACGTCCATCTCCTTCATCTCACTCCCCTCCACTTACCTGAATCACAACCATTTTCAAATTTTATTGAAATTCTTACACTCAAAATATTTACATCAGTTCAAAACATCAAATTCATACGTCATTCGAAAAGAGATTGTTACAAAATTCAAATGAAAGATATATTCAAAGAGTTAACACTAAGACATTAAGGTTTTATCCAAAAATTTTAAAAATATACCAACATCGTCTTCTTTCAGATAATACCAATTCAGAATAGACTTCAAGAAAAGAAAACTACGAGATAAATTTATAATAATCACATTACTCCTTACGATCCATAAAAGAAATCAATAAACATTATTAATATAAAATAGAAACAAGATATGTTTTTTAAATAAAAGGTACAAAGAACAGGTTACATAAAATTCCTTATTGAATAATCTATAATTCTTTTAAAATAATACCATTTTCAAATATTATTTCCCAAATTCATACTATACTGCGACCAACCCCAACTTTGGCCTAACTCCTATTGGTCAGGCACATCACCATGTGTAATAATACGAAAATGGCTTCATTGCCTAGCAACGAGCCACTGATGTAAACAAATGTTGAAGCATGAAGCGAAACTACAGTGGCTAGAATAGAAACTATTCCAGCCACTGTAGCGAAACCATAGTTTCAGCCATTTTGGCAGGGTCGCACCGCATTCCAGGCAAATACCGCATTCGTGGGGTTTTCCCACTAGTTTTTTTCCTCTTATTTTAAGCCAATAAAAAGTCAACAATCGAATGACATGAGCACTATCTCATGTTGCGCATTCATTATTTTCTTTGGAAAACGTTGTTCGGCTTCAACCAATAGCAGTTAGGCCAAAGTTGGGGTTGGTCGCTGTATAGTTAAATATATAACAAGGACGAAATTTACACCATCAAACTCCTGAGAAAAGAAAAAATTTTAATATAAATGTTGATCTTCTTATCCCTTTAAATTAAATATTCATGCTAGTTGCCATATTTCACAAGAGGAAAAATATTTACATGCACAATTTAAATTTCTAATAAAGTAATTCTAATTAATAATAGGAAATTCGAAAGATTTCATAAAATCAAGAGTTCAAATCAAGTGACACAATTAAGTTTATAAAACAGGATAGTTCATAATGGGAGTTAATTCAGCTCACTGAAAATTCAAATGGAGGTATTATTCTGTTACATTGAACTAGCAAAGGAAGTTCAAAAAAAAAGAAAATAAGTTCTAATCAGAGTTCTTGGACACACTCCTTCATTTTACTGAATTAAATTTGGTAAAATATTCGAAAAGAATAGGTGGATTTCATGATGAAGTAAAGTTTTAAGTCATTCGTCCATTTGTCAGAAACTGTTCACATTCCTCTCTGAAAAACGTTGGTGCTTAATTGTGAAGACTTGGTAGAAATTGAAAATTCACAGAATGTCACTTACTTAATCAGGTGAAATATTCCTTGTCATAGTTGATAGTTTCTGTCCAGTAAAATAAATCGTGAGGATTAGTGGCAAACATCTATTTCGCAATGGATCCGATTTATTTTGTTGATAATGGGCGATTCGTTGCTCCTCTGCTCCATTGTAAATGCTCCGATGTCCCAACGTGAAATTTTTTTTCGGTGCTCATCTATCGTTACACAAAGAGGTGTAGTTGACTCTTCACCAACCATCAGATAGAAAGCATGATGTCATCATATGAAAATAGAACAAACAAATCTCACTTCTCCCTCTTCGTCACCAATCTCAGTCAACAGTCCGACTTATTTATAACTCCTTAATCCATAATCAGATAATAAATTTAGAAACTACTAGATGTATAAAAAAATTAGGTTAACGTGAAATATTAAAAATAATCTTTTCCAATGACAATCGTAAATTAAAACAACAAGTAGAAAACACTAGAAATCCATTATGTTCAACAAAACATCTCGTATCAAATAGTCTGTCCATTGCCCCTTCATTTGTTTTAGGAAAATCTCGACAACTTCAAGGAAGTATATGATAATCTTAAAGATTTTTTAAAAATTTCTATTTAACACCAGAACATTAAATAAATGAAAAAAATATTAATTCCAGTAATACAAACAACAATTGCAGAAAACCAGAAAAAATATAAAAGGGGAGATGAGATGTGGATATGTTCAATACAATAAAAGAAATAAAACTCTTTAACCACAACAAGTTTTAAAAAAGAAAAATACAACCTTATCCTGTAAGCGCTTTTCGAGGGCGAAGCTCTCATCATTCAGCAGTTAGAATAGGGAGTACCACACCATAATTTTTTCCTCTATCTTCCGTTTTAAATGTTCGGCTTTTTGTTTGAGTGTTCTTAATGAAACGCTGCTTTCTTCAAAATGTCTCGAACCTTTGAAGGCAGGTAAAGTTTCTAAACTTGTTATGTTTGGCAAATTTATAGTATTCAGAACTGTTTTAAGTTCAGTAAAATTGACTAATTCCTTAACGTTAGGTTCAATTAGCACATTATGTTTTGAGATTAGGGAATTTAAAATGGTATGTCCCTGAACATAGGGTGGTAGTAAAACATGTTCTCCTTGATCTTGCGCCTGGCA
Organism: Rhysida immarginata; assembly: GCA_023313115.1. Taxonomy (NCBI): domain Eukaryota; kingdom Metazoa; phylum Arthropoda; class Chilopoda; order Scolopendromorpha; family Scolopendridae; genus Rhysida; species Rhysida immarginata. Next base: position 183,706 of record JAHWFO010097808.1, on the reverse strand, counting down.
GTAATCTGTTCCAACTACGGTGTCCAATGTAAACTAACGCTATATCCTGTATTTCAATATTCTATTAATTCAATCCTTGCCTCTATTCTTTCAAATTCCAAGTCACATTTCATTTGACCTTTTTCTAAAATTGGATAATTGACTTTTTTATCCAGAGGTGATAGCTAAGTGATTTCTAAAAGCTTCAATAGGATTCTCTTTTTTCCCTTGCCAGCGCCAGCTATTTACTAGAAAGTGAAAATTCTCAGTTGACCCTTGTATCATCTTCCCAAAGAATGAATGTGGATGCAAACAGTTCCCTTTTTTCACGCATTCCATAAATTACTCTGGTCGAGTTTGTCATGAGTGTCGATGAGCGTGAAAACAAAGACATAAAATAATTTGCAAGAAACAAAGGGGAGGGTATAAAACTGATCAAATTCCTTCCTAAAATTCTCCTTCCACTTCTGGAAAGGGTAACTCTTCTTACTCGTCTTCTAATTCCCATTCAACATCCGAGTTATAAATGTACTCTGTCACCTCGTTTGCAATTGTAACATGCTTTTTTGCTTTTTCTAACTGTTTACTCTTTCTTTTTATAATTCCAATTTAATCATTTTCTCTGTCATTCAACGTAAATACAAATTTATCGGCTGTTTTGTTTCCTTTATTACTTAAATCAAGAGGTTCTTCTCGAATCTCTATGCAATCTACTCCATCTCGTTTTTGAGCTCTGGAGGAGCCTGTTTCATATCTGCTTGCTTGGTTTACCACCCTTGAATCCCATGGGGATACCCTTAACCAGGGTAGTGGTTCAACAGGTCCTCTACTGCAAATTGATATCGGTGGGGGAGTTCTGCTCTTGGTTCCGGTGCAACTTGATTTCTAGGAGGCTCAGAATTCTGTAGTGGTGGTGGTATTTCAGGCATTTGCGCAGCAACAAATATATCTGCTCTCCAAGGGGTTCTAGATTCTGACAATATTTTCTCTGAGAATATTTTGTCTACGAGGTGACTGAATTCTCTCTACAGGCTGCGCTACTCCATACACTGGTTTAATGCGATTAGCATGAATTAATTTCTTTTTTGTTCCTCCTACTTCCTGTATCACGAAATTTACCTCTGATAACTTACTTAAAATAACATATGGACTCTCGTAATGATCAACTTTCTTGATAGTCCTTTCCGTACAACGGGGCATGCAGATAGACATCATCACTTATTTCAAATTGATATAGTTTATTTTTCTTTGCGTGATACTCCTTTCTTTCCTCCTGCTGTTTCTGTAATGCTTTGCTCGCCACTTCACATGCATCGTGTATTCTCCGCTCCATTTTCCGGGCATAATTATAGTCTAAATCATATGAAAATTTCTAAGGGGCTGTGAGAATACCGAATGGAATCTGGGGATCACGTCCATAAAAAAGAAAAAAACGGAGTTTCTTTAACTGCTTTGTGATATGTCGTATTATAACTGAAAGTAGCAAAAATTAATTGAAAATCCCAATTTCTCTGATGTTTCTCTACATAATGCTTTAAGATTCCTATAAGAGACTTATTACAATGCTCTGTGACTCCGTTTGAAGAGGGGTAAAACGCAGTAGTAAATAGATTTTTAATGCCTAATGCCTTATGAACCTCCCTCATCATATCCGACGTAAAATTCGCTCCTCTATCACTAAGAAATTGCATGGGGATTGAATGACGTGCGAAAATATTTTCTATGATTGCACGGGCAACTGCGGACGCCTATTGGTTTGGAAGGGCAACAGTTTCACAATATCGAGAAAAATGATCAACTAGAACTAGTATATATTTATTTCCTTGCAATGTAGTAGGATATGTTCTCATCAGATCCATAGAAACTCTCTGAAATGGTCTACTAATCTCCGGAAATTTCTATAATGGTTGTTCTTTATGCTTCCTAGAAGGAATCTTTCTCTGAGAACTATCACAATTTTTGCAATACTCTTGTATATTGTGAATCATGCTTCCCCAATAAAATTGTTTGTTAATTTTTGTTCTCAACTTTTTTGCCTTTATGTGGCCACTCATCGGGAGGCAATGAAAATTATTCAGTACATAATTGACGTATAATTTAGGTACCACCATCCTTTCTCATTTCTCTCTCCCTGATCGCGTTACCTTTTCATGATACAGAATACCATCTTTATCTAAAAGGTAACTTATTAAACTCCTAGGTTTCTCCTCACCAGGCTGCAATTTATGTAAAGATTCAATAATAGGTTTCAACTGTTCATCTCTCCTTTGCTCTACTGCCATCATTTCTCTAGAAATAATGGGGGTATTCTCCAACATGGTTAATAGGGATATGACTTAAACAATCTACATTACCATTCTTACGACCTGGCCTATGCACTATCTCAAAATCAAAAACCCTGCAAAGACCAGCATGCAATTCTAGAGGATGTTAAACAGCCATTTCAAGGGCAAATGATCAGTAACTAATTGAAAATGTCATGCATATAAATACACTCTAAACTGTTTCAGGGCGAAAACAATGGCTAAACATTCACGTTCAATAATGGAGTAATTTCGCTCACTGGGCTTCAAAAGCCTACTAGCATACACAATGGGTAGCTACTGTGATAGAATAGCTCTTATCGCATCAGCGATAAACTCACGCGTAAAATCCAGTCTCTGCAACACAGGTGCAGTTATAAGAGGAGAGTTGATCACTCCATACAAACCGCTACATCCTTGTGAGTAAGATCAGTTAAAGATTTGGCTATCTTGCTAAATGATTCTATGTGTCTTCTAGAGAAAAGGCGTGGGGACAAAAGGTGTACACATTGTTACATCATCATCAAGCAGCTATTGTTATCGCATTTTTACCAATAATAAACCCTGAATTTGACCGCTTAAAACTCCTTCACGGATTTCGGGCGTGGGAAATCTCTCACAGCTTTTATTTTGTCGGGGTCGGATGAAATGCCTTCTTCCGATACTATATGCCCTAAAAACGTCACCCCCCGACTTTGCAAACTGGCACTTTTTTGGTTTCATTTTTCATATTTGCCTCAAAGATTCTCCCAAATAAAAATTCTAAGTCTTTCAAATGCTGATCCATATCCTTGGAATATCAAATTACATCATCTAAATAGACCCGAGCAAATTTCCCTTTTATTTGCTGAATGATGAGTTCTGCCATGCCTTCCCATACACTAGGTGAATTAACTAGACCCATAGGCAGTCGGGTAAACTCAAATTTTCCGCCTGAAATACCTAAAGCAGTTTTCGACTGGTCATTTATGCCTAATTGGAAATACCCTAGATTCGCGTCAAGTACACTGAATATTTTTTGCGATTCCGAACATGGACAGAGTCTCTGATATCAAAGGAAGAGGATAAATATCTGTTTTTGAAACACGATTTAATTTCCGATAATCTACAACGAATCTAAAGGTGCCATCTTTCTTCTTTACCAGTAATGCGGCCCATGGAGAAATACTTTCTTGAATTACTCCATGTTTTAATAGATTGTCTACTATCTGCTCCATAGTTTCTCTCTGTGCATACAGAATCCTGTAAGGGGCTTGTGCAATCGGCCGCATGTCTCTTGTTTCAATTTGGTGATGGAATGCATGTGCATAACCTAACTCAAGTTCTGATTGTTAGAAGCAAGGTCTGAATTGATACAACAAATCCTCCAAACGTTTTCTATCTGTGTCCTCCATATGTTCCAAATTAAATAATATCAAATAATCCTCCCTGCTCAAATCTTCCTGAATGCCTTCCTCTCTGATATCAATAATAATAACCCTTTCAGTTCTTAATTGTTTGACACTAAATACTTTTCCTACTAAGACACCTTTATTGACACATAACTCTTCCTGGGAACAATTCAAAATACGAATGGGAACTCTATTATTGGCTGCAACTGTAACTAACATGTCAGCAGTTTTTAAACCAGGGGTCCTTTTTGACCTTTAAACACACCTTTCAGTATTCCTGCACAGACTACATCTAAAAAGGGTGGGATTGTTACTCGTTTCCCCAGACACACTAGTAGATCCTCCATCAACTTTAATTTCTTATTTGTAGCGTTTACCAGTTCTATCTTTTCACTCTCCTCATCCCTAACAAAAGGTATCTTATTGTTCCCTTCTCGTATAGCTTTTTCTCCAAAATCAATACTAAATCCCACTCTGGCACATATCTACTCCTAGAATCCCATCATAAGGTATCCCAAATCTCCTTTCCCATGAATAAAATGGCAAATGGTAACGTTTTTCCCCAATTCAATTTTTATTTTATATGCTCCTTTGGTTTTAAAGACAAAATACCCACTAGATTTAATTCCGGAATATCTAATTCTTCAATTCAGTATCCCTGCAATTTCAAAGTTTGAATTAGCCCTTCTTCCAACAAAGTAATTGTGCTACCCGAATCAACTAATAATTGAGCTCTTTCAGTACCCATACGTCCTTCTATCAACAAAAGATCCGCCTTCCAGAGCTTAAACGTTTGTTGTTTAGCGTGCAACCCTCCTCCTAGTCGTGGTCCTACTGGGGGAAGGGAGGTCCTGCTACGTTTTTTGTGTGATCATTGTTCAGCCTTCCTTCATATTCCCCCGATTCTCTATTTCCCTGTTGATCACGCATTTTCTTTCGACCATTTCGTTCATAATGACCCCTAAATTGACAATAGCAACACACTACGTCTTTATTTTGTTTTTGAAAACAATGATTTGAATTATGTCCCCAGCGACTACAATGGTAACAGTGCACATCTTTACGTACTGAGCGAGGTCCACTCCATGCTTGCATTTCATTGTTTACAGGTGTATCAGCTCCCGTTCGTCTAGGAGTTGCTCCTTTATTCCCTAACTATTTCTCCTCTTTTTCCCTCTTCCTCACTTCCATTTATTGATCTCTTCTTCTACCCTCATTTTAACTCGTTCCATTTTTTCTTCCATTTCTTTCCCCATACCTCCTGCAGCTGCACTCACGGGGATGGTGGGTCATGCTCTTAACCTCTGCTCTGCCTCCTCAATTCCCTCTGCCGCTACTAACACTTCCTCTAAGGTTTCTGGCCTAACATATATCATTCCCGTTGAAGAATAGGGTTTAATCCTGCTAAGAAACTTTCTTTCATCTGATTTTCAATCATCTGTCTCCCATGTAATCATTGTGGATCTTGTATTTTCCCATCTCCTTCCACTGGCATAAGCAATCTTCTTCCCAGCGACTGTAACCTGGTGGCATACTGTTTCACACTTTCTCCTCTTTCCTCTCTACATTCTGAAAATATTCTTTCATTTTTATTGGTAGACTCTTTCATAGACCAAGCCGTCATCAATGCTTTAAATTCCTCAATCATTTATCGCTCTCATCTCTTCTCCTTCTCTTACAAATATAAGCCTTCACCAGCTAAGAGTATCCTAGCTATGCGTAATTTTAATGCTGCATTCCATGATCTTACTGCTCCTATTTCCTCTAGTTGTCGGAAAAATTCTATTACCCCATTGGTGCCATCAAATACCGGCACCTCCATGTAAAGGGCTGCATATTTTAATTCTGCCATACTGTTATAATTCACACACCCTTGACCTAACTAACTCCCAAGTCTTGAGCTAATACAATTCCTATCACACAAATGATAGTAATATAATACTTCGTATTAAAATTTCACATCTAATAAAACACCTACCTTTTCTTAGGTCTTATTAAACATATTAAACAAGGCCACAAAGCATGGAATTTTTCTTTTTACAATTTAAAAAAAATTTGATAAGTAAACGAATATGAATAATTAAACATTATTCAAAACTTTAAAAAATGAACAAGACTAAAAAGTCTTTAAAATTGAAATTTGATAAGGAAAACAAGTAAATAATAATAATTATTAACTGGGAATGCGTCTCCAAGCATAGGTAATGATTTTTCAATTGAAAAATGGAAGGAAAAATTCTGCGACCCGGTTTCGAACCAGGAACCTCGACTGTCATGGGGTTCCCGTCTCCCATTGGGCTTTCAACCGTGACAACTTGGTTGTCTTTAAGACACCTTGAGACAGCTTCACTGTCTGTGGTGTCTTGCGATAGCCCAATTGGTAGAGGCATCGGCCATGATAGTCGAGGTTCCTGGTTCAAATCCGGGTCACAGAATGTTTCCTTCCATTTTTCAATTGAAAAAAAAAAGTAAAACAAGTTCAATGCCTCATGCCCATATAAAATAATAAAGAAAAATTATAAAATACTTATTCTAGAAAATGTTATCAGCTAAAGCTAAAATAGGTAGTTTATTAATTGAAAGAAAATCCTATACAGGATATGTCAAAACATGAGACGATTCTATTTTAAGGTATTGTCTTTTTATCCTTTAACAGTATTATATTTATATTATATAGGTACACACCCACCCAATGACACTCACTCACACACACACACACACACACACACACACACACACAAACACATACACACACGCGCGCGCGCGCGCGCATATATATACACATTTGTTTTTTCACAGTTTTCCGTAATTAATAAAAAAAATTTAATGTTCTCTTTCTGAAATCACTGTCCGAGTGTTCTCTCATGTCAATTAATATAATTAAAAATGATATCTACCTTTCAGAGTTCATGAAGTCTACTGGTTTATACCTTGTAGAAGTAAACAATGTTTTCCAGTTATTTAATTTCGTCTTTTTGCACTTACACACACACAAACACATACTCACATGTTGACTATCTCTTCTCTGAGTTCATTCAGTTCAGTACATGTGGTGGTGATGACGTAATAGTTGGTTCTCTGGCAGACTTCCTTCGAAGGCCACTGCGACGATGAGGGTAGGCCGCGCTGGTGTCTCCCCGAAGTGACTCATCATACCACTGAAGCGATGGTGGGACAGGTTCTATAAAAAGAAAATGCATTCATGTCCCCCCATGGCCAGCATAAACACCCAAATAAATATCTTAAAGTTAAACCATAAACCATTCAATAGTGATCACGACTGATAAAAATATAGGAAGCTGAACAATTTATACACAGCATCCAAAAACCAACAAGATTCAAAACCCAAATCTAACCTCCATTTCACACCTCTGTGAGGGATCCACACAACCCTGACTGATGTCAACCTAGCATTATCCTCCTCTTTATTATTTTCTTTATTATCATTGTTATTGTTCTTATAATTATTAGAAAACAACAATAACTTTGTTCAGTCCTCAATATTAAACCTGGCAACAACAAAATTTTATCCAACATATCTCTCAGAGAGAAAGAATTTATCCAACAACAATTCTATACATCCATCAAAAAAAATATATATGTATTTATTGTCCCTTTTTTTTTTACATTCCTTAAAGAAACAAGACAAAGAAATTCACACACATATTCCATGTTGGATTAAATAAATAGGAAATATTCGAGATATTAGTACAAAATAATATTCTCCTCAAATAAACAAACGATATAGCTACACAAATAAACCATGTGGCTTCCTAATTTCACCAGCTGGGGTGCTGCACGCATTAACATTCCTTTGTAGCGTGTGGAAGCTGGATAACCAATTCATTCGTTTCACCATGCCGTTATGAAGCAAGAAGCGTGGCTAGCTGTATGCACATGGAAGACGATTATAAGGTAAGAAAATCTTAAATTAAATTATCCCACTACTTCTTTAAATAATTTTCTTTACTGAAATAATATCTTTAGAGTGTAATAATTCGCGATTACCAGAGATCAAATGTCGATGTCTTCATGAAAATGTAATTATGTAAATTTCACTTAGTTCTTCTTCCATTGAAGGTGCATTTTTTCTCCCGCATGCCTAGAAATAATTTCTTTAAGTTCCCTTTAATGGCTAGTACATAAAATGATATTAAAACACTAAAGTAAAACGTGTTCTGCTACAAATGCTATTAAATGGATACATTTATTTGTTGATGTAACCATTTTCATTGTTAGATTTCACTGTCAGAACTAAGACGCTATAACGATCGTGTTTAACCTTTTCAAAGCCACAAAAAAATATTTTACACCCATACCTCATTATACGTGCGCTCGTTATACGTATTTTTCGATTTACGTACTTTTCAAATTATGGCACGAATTCGTTTTACGTACCCAATATTTCGTCACACAAGCAACGAGATTAAACAAAGAGTAGAGTGGAAATCTCATCTCATCAGCGCCAGCACTATGACCTCAACTATCAATTAGCTTCAAGCACGTCGTCATTATTTTCACTCTAATAAATTAATTTAGGCTATATATGTTCGATATTTGTTTCATATGTATTATTATGGTTATAAAGAAATAAAAATAATAAACTAAAGACTATAAAAAAAAAATACTAACTGTGCTGTATTATTTCATAAAAAAACTGAAACAGGTTCAATTTAATTTGTATATGTTTGTATCAAAATTATTGATGTGCATTGTCAAAGCGTTATCACAGAAATTTATTTTTAAAAAAGTACAGTAGTGACCTCCGATGAGAGCTACATAATAAAACGTCTCACGTTTTTCCATTGCCTCGATTCTATTGACCCTGAAAAGTTCGTATTCGTTATACGGATATTCGAGTTACGAACCAAGTTTTTGGAACCAATCAGTACGTATAACGAGGTATAGGTGTATTGATAATTTCCCACTCTACAAGCATAGACCAACCTAATATCTGTGTCTATTGTTGTATAGTAACAGCAAATAATAAATATCAATAATTTCGTAATTTTCACAACTTTGATCAAATTTCAGTTGAAACAACAGGTGGTTGTTTCTGATTGGTCCGTTTCTGAAGTTTTACAAATTACTTCCTTGAATGTTTCCTTAACTTTTTATCCCTTAATTTTATTCGTAAATTACTGTAGCACATTCTATTTTTACTTAAGAATAATTTCTAACTAGACATTTAATAACCATTTCATTTCTATCTACCAGTGTTGCTCTGTTGCAAACGAAATACCAGCCCGAGGACCATTTGCCCCAAGCGAAGCAGTAACTGTGTTCAAGGTAAGACAACTTATTATACATATTTTTGGTTATGAATGGACAAACTATCCTTATTAGACAGTTCTACGAGTATGTCTTTAATATTATAATTAATATCATCAAGAATCTTATCTCCCTTTAGGCAAAAGTAAGGAATAAAATTTAGCAAGCAAAAAGACAATAATTTAAGTTTGAAAACCCTTAATAACGAATTCTTTCTTAGCATGGCTATGATCTGTATTTGCAGCCGTAATACTTGATCCCAGTATGTGATAGATAAACCATTTATGCCTTCTTTAATGAAGCTATCAATTACTGTCAAAATACTTTAGTTTCAGACTGAATAATGCTTTTTCCTGTTGAATTTTTTTGCTTCAACATATGCGCATTTTAGCGTTCATTTTGGAAGAACAGTTTGTTAGATAATTATAACACTTCCTATTATTAAGTACATTATAAGATACCAAAGTGTTTTTTGAATTAATAACCTCCGGTTTTTCTGCATAACTCTGTCATAATCCCTGGAATAAGAATTAAGGATGTAATTCTATAAATATACCTTTAACATGCTTAACACTAGCAACTGTCCCATAAATTACCGTAAATACTGTATTTAGCGCCGGACCGGAAATACCGGCCCGCCTACATTAAGCGCCTGGGGGTCTGCTGAATTTTTGCAAATAAGCGCCGGACCTTCAATAACCATCCGGGCGCTTATTTTAGTTCATTATGTGGATATTTCTTCTCTTGCTGCTTTCTCACTAGAATGTTTGCTCTCCCAAATGCCACTGCTAAACCGGAAATTAGATACCAGCACGATTGTCTTCTAATTTCTTGTTTTTAATTTTGGATTCAGTCAAGCAACATAGCTGATGAAAAATGAAAACTTCAGTTATAGCATCAATTTTAATCTCGCAACAGTAAAACCATTCTACAGAGGCTACAGCCAAACAGTTTAACATTGATCTTAACGGAAATGCAAAACACAGCAGGATACTTTAGAAAAGATGAAAGAGAAGGGCGAGAATTTTGCATATCCATCACAGTTGTGCAGAATTTTATAAGCGCCGGACCTGTAATATCAGCCCGCCTGCATTAAGCGCCTGGGGGTCGTCTAGGTTGTTATTATCGCCTGTTGCCCCTTTTGTCATCTATCAATTATAACTATAGTTATTTCTCACCACTTATGTTATCTAAACTGCAATCCTTATGATAACACACCTTATTTTTGTTAAATATAGCAATTACCATACTTTATTTATGCCATCATAATTGCCCGTGCGGCCTATTTTCAGTATTTAACCTTTGTGTTTATCTTCCCACATAAAACGATTGAAGCCTACCAAGCAAAACGGAATAACGTTATTTTAACACAATAAATAAGACGATCAACAGTTCAACACCGACTCCTAGTGAGGCCCAATAGACTGACCACCATTTTGGTTATTATTTATTTATTTTGTTTTATTGTGTTTTATTTATGAATTGTAAACAAAACTCTAGCTTAGTAAATAATCTATAGTATGTAAAAATCAAATAACAGCTTATGGTTTCATACAAGAGTCTATCATTTCATTTCAGATACAAGAGCTTACTATAATTGTCAAGATGAGTCATCTAGGTGATATTACTCAAATGGTTACAATAGAATCGTGATTTGTGTTCTAAAACAATCTACTAGTCTGATGCAATAAGTTAGATATAACTGTATTACTCTTTATTGGCATTACAGTATTAATCACTATTAGTATTGTTTTTTAAACCTTGTCATTTATTTAAGGTCATTTTTTTTTAAACAATCTCTTGATCAAGCATCTGCAGATAATATTCAATAATTCATAGTTTTTAAGCCATTTCCTAGTGTAATAAGTGTCAAAAGCTAGTTCTATATTTAGCAAGGTCTCTATTAACAAAGAGGGGGGGGGGTTGAATCATAACCTTCTTCCTAAGCCTTTAAATATGAATGCTTATGCAAAATAATGGATCTACACTCTCCTGAAACACTCAGTCAACCGTATGGTGTTCCTACCATTGCAACAGATTCTACAGCTTGCTTATGCAAGTAAATAAAAATTTTATTAGCCCTAAGTGTAATTCATTAGATCAATCAGCCATTCCAAATGCTGAATCTCTATGATCCTATCGACTGAACCCTAAAATAAAGACTATCATAGCAATGTTGAGACCCATTAGGAAAAATGCACCCAGTACATTTAAGTCTAATTTGCTGCCAATTTGTGTTCTGTAGCTGACGAGGGGCTGAGCACTGCTCTCTCTTATAACATTTACAGAGCTTCGAGGTTCTGGTTCCAATGCTTCAGAAGTTGACTCTGCTGGGTCATGTTGTCTTATTTCTTCCATAGATCGGCGATCTTGTGCAAACGGTAACACCCAGGGAATTGAATGTGCTTGTGTTTGACTCCTCAGAAGTTATGGGGAAGGATTTACAGGTGCTGGGGGCGGTGGAGGAGGGGGAATCAGCCCTCTCTGTCCTGGTCTTCCCGTGGAACCCAGAACTCTTCCTCAGGGTATACAGCAGGGGTCACTGACCCTTTCCTAGATGCTCTATTCTGAACTGCCTGTCTTGGCTGCATTTGCACTCCTATCGGGGATTCTCCCCCCTTTGGCAAGGCGATTTCCATGTACGAGCTTCTTCTTCCCACTCTCCATGTGTTTTATGATAAAATTCACAGGCGAAAGTTGTCCCACAATTTCGTATGGGCCTTCAAATGAAGCGTGCAATTGCTTAGATAGCCCTCGCCTTATTTGAGGTATGGCTAGATAGACCAAATCGTTAATTCGGAATTGATATGGCCTCTGTCTCTGATCATGGAACCTTTTAGGATTGGCAGATTGTTCTGCTTGGCATCTCTCGGCCATGTCAAAGGCATTTTGTAACCATGCTTCTATTACGGTGCCGTAGTTGTCAGCGATGTAGTAATACGTCTTCTTTGGAGCAGTGAGGACATCAAACGGCAGTATGGGGTCGTGACGAAAGAATATGAAGGGACTCTCACCTACGGAGGAGTGAGGTGTGGAATTATAGGCAAATGTAGCATACGTAACCCATTTGTCCCAATATCGTTGACTTGCATCCACGTAATGCCGCAAAATACTCGTCAAAGTTTGATTAAATCTTTCAACCAATCCGTTTCCAGAAGGGTGGAATGCCGTTGTGAATAGCTCTTTATCCTAACTTATGGCATATCACCTTCATAAGTTCTAAAGTGAAGTTTGTACCTTGATCACTCAAGAGCTGAATGGGGATAGAATAACGATAGAATATTGATTTAACAAGTGCTTTTGCCACTGTTTCAGTCCGCTGGTCATGAAGAGGCAGAGCCTCTGCAAAATGGGAATAATGGTCCAGAACCACGAGAATATATTTATTTCCGGAATATGTCGTAACTAGAGGGCCCATAATATCGATTCTGACTCTGTAGAATGGGTGTTTCGCTGCTGGGAATTCCATTAGCAGCTGTTCTCTGCGTTTTTCAAGCAGGTCCTGCGCTGGCAACTATCGCATTGCACACAATATTTTTGTATATCCTGTTTCTTTTGGGGCCAGAAAAACAATTTGTTTAATTTTTTCCACATACGTTTAGTTTTAAGGTGTCCACTTCTTGGGAGGTCATGAAAGGTAAACAATATGTGTTTGACAAGACTGTGGGGAATAACTAACTGCTCCCAAGTTTCTTGAGCATCCTTAGATTTTTTAATGTGATAAAGTAACCCATCTTTATCGAGAAAGAAACTGTCCATCTTATCTGGCCAGTGAGAAGAAGGTATGTGTGTGGGGGGGGGGGGGGGGCCTTCTTATCCTTCAAACATTCTATAATCTCTTGCCATTGTGGCTCCTTTACCTGCTCTCTAGAAATCTCTTCCCTAATAACGATTGGCTCATACTCTGCTATTGTGGAGATTGGAATACGAGATAACCCATCTGCATTTTTGTGCTTAATCCCTGCCTATGGATAATTTCAAACTGGAATTCCTGCAAGGTCAACGATCACCTAGCCAGACGCTGCATCTTTGAGATTAAAAAGCCACGATAACGATCGATGATCTGTATAAATCTTGGAATTTCTGCTCGTGTAGGTACACTCGGAATTGCTTTGCCGAATAGATAACTGCCAAACATTCCTTCTCTGTGGTGGAATAATTTAGCTCTGCTTTCTTGAGCAGCCTACTACAATATACTATCGGGTGTTCTCTGCCATTAAATTTCTGAGCTAAAACTGCCCCCAACGCAAAAGAGCTAACATCAATTGATAAAATGAACTCCTTCTCAAAATCGGGACACTTAAGCACTGGCGCGGTGAGCAAAGCTTGCTTCAAGGCTTGAAACGAGCTCTCCACCTCATCTGTCCATTCGAAATCGACATCCTTTTTTGTCAAATTAGTCATAGGTTTTGCAATTATTCAAAAATTATCCACATGACGCCTGTAATAGTTGGCGAAACCCAAAAATGACTGCATGTCTCTAACTGTACGAGGTCCAGGAAAATCTTTGACAGTGGCAATTTTACTCGGATCAGGTGCCACTCCCTTTTCTGATATTACATGTCCCAAAAATTCAACTTCCTTTTTGAGGAACTGGCACTTGCAAGGTTCTAGTTTAATATTCACAGCTCACAGTCGGTCAAATAACACTTGTAAACTAAGTATGTTGCTCATCAAAAGACTCAGTGAATGCAAAAAAGTCATCGAGGTACAAAATATCTTATTTTTAAGCCCACAAACGATAAAATTGGTCGTTCTCTGCCATAGTGATGGAGAATTGTTGAGCCCCATGGGCAGGTGTTTAAATTGAAATTTCCCGTCCGGCGTAACGAAGGCGGTCCTCTCTTTATCCCTAATTTCATGTTGGAAGTAGCCCTGGTTGGCGTCTAAAGCACTGAAAAATTTCGCCTTGCCTAACTGAGAAAGACTTTCCGATATAAGCGGTAAGGGGTAGGGTTCGACTTTTGTCACTCTGTTTAATTTCCTATAGTCCACGACAAAGCGGTACGTACAGTCCTTCTTTTTGACTAGTAAGGCCGGTGCGCTCCAGGGACTACACGTTTCTTCTAAAACGTCGTTCTTTCATAATTCCTCAACCAACTCATTCATAATAGCTCTCTGTGAGCATGGAATTCGGTATGGGGCCTGAGTGATAGGGGGAGAGGTCCCTGTGTCGATCTCATGATAATAGATTTTCCATTTCCCTAGATCGAAAACATCATACTGATACAAGAGTTGTTCTAATGAACTCCTCTGCTCAGTTGGCAAATGTTCTAAATAAATTTCAGAAACTCCCTTTTATCCAATTTCTTTTTCTCCCGAACCTCAATTGTATTCTTGAAAGCTCATACTTCATCCTTAGCCTCATATAAATTACCCAAAATTTTACCCTTCCCAATCACCAAAGTCTCCCCTGAATAATTCAAAAGTCGCATAGGAACAGTGTTAGATTTAGATACCTTTGCAATAACTTTCACTGCCAATAACCCTGGAATGTTTGTGTCTCGGGATTCCAAAACTCCAACCTTATTTTTAAATGATTTACCCAGGAGTCTACCCTCGAGCACAACCTCCAAGTAAGGGGGAATGGAAAAAGTTCGAACACAACCAACAGGAACAGCCTCCATGTATTCTCGAATGGCACTCACGCTGCTGTGCTCCTTTTTCTTTCTTTCCTGCCATGGCTCATCAAAATGGATCTTGTTTACCTCATTGTGTAAGATGCCATGGTGGAAGTCAATGACAAAACCGAATTTATGCAACATATCTCTCCCCAGTATGGCATGGTAAGAGGCACTCCATCTCTGCTTCCAGGTAAAGTATTCGTAGCTGTATATACGCATCGCAAACTTAATTTCAAGTGCATATGACCCTTCTGTTGTGAACCCATCCCCAGTCACTCCCACTAAATTCAATGCAGGTCTATCAATCTCTTTCATTGGGTAGCCCTTGGTTTTTAATTTATCTAAGTATCCTTACAGAGCAGAGTGACCTTAGAACCTGAATCCACCAGGAATTTTATTGGCCTCTTCTTTGCCCCCCCCCCCCCCTGTCACAGTCAGCTGCTTAGTACTGCATACCCACTCGCGAGTACTTGAGATGCTCTCTTTATTGTCCGCCCTCCCCTTGGTTTTGGGGGGACGGTCCCCTACGTTTTCTGTCTGATTGCTCCCTTGCCGTTCGCCCTCGGGTCTAGGCTCTCTAGGTGAGGAACCTCTCGTGAATTTCTGATTAATCCTCAGCCTACAAACGCGTTGCGTGTGTCCTCTGCGATTACAGAAAAAACAGACTATCTTTTTATCCTATTGTTATTACACATAGCTGCCACGTGCCCTAGTCTGTTACAATTAAAACAGACTATATTATGCTTTATTCCATTGTCCGTGGATCTACCCTCTGTTTCTGCCATATTGCCCTGTCTAACTGCATTCCTTGGCAGCTGACGCATATTAAATTTTCCGTTTTCCGTACCAGCTGGCGTTTCCATATTTCTAGTTCCCCGTTTATTCGCGTTTTGATTTAGCTCTCCCAGTCTCAAACTCACAATTTCATTAATAAGGGTAGTTAAATCTGGTTCTGTTTTCTTTTCTGCTCCTTTGTCCCCACTGCTTATTGCATTCAATCCGTACCTCTTTGCAGCGATTCGCGTCTCTATTTCCTCTTCTTCCTCAGCATAGCTAATGGCCTGTTCCAAGCTCTCCGGCTTACGAAACAATATGACCGCTGATATGTGGACAATAGACCCTCAATGAATCGATCATTCATCCGTTCTTCAGCCTGTATGTGCTTGGCAAAGCCACGCGCCGTCTCACGCCTACCCCGAACACATTCCATAAATAGACTTTCTCGCTTATACCCTTGGGCTCCCTCCGAAATCTGTCTATTTTTCGTTTAAAGGCCTTATACTCGTTTATTACGAGCATGGCCTGATCCTCGCGACTGAAAAACTGAGCGCTCCCGGTCATCTTTATCCTAGCGATATTCAATTTTGCCTCGGAGTCCAAATGTTCATGGTGACCACCTCCTCTATGCGTTGAAAAAACACCGCTGGATCTGTGGAGCCGCTCCTCCGTAACCCACATACGCTTCTATCTCCCCAGCTGGAGCAAATGATTGTAAAGCCATCCTATCTTCCTGATAATCCACACACAGCTTAATTTAGCCCCTCCCTCCTTTCTTCACTGGTCTTGACAAGTAGGATTTCCTAAGCACATCCTACTAGGTTACCCTTTTTATATAGGTTGCTGAAATTTGTTCCTCCGTTATATTGGGCTTCTCTAAACACGTATGTAAGACCACGTAATTCATTCCTCTTTATATTGTAGACCCTATGAACTATTTATTTATGTATTTAAAAAAAAATATTTTTTTCCTGTAAGCCATTATTGGGCTTTTCCAGCTTTCAGGTGTTTGCTTTTGTAATTTTGTTTGTTACTCTGTTAAGGTCAGAAGTACATCTTTTAGGCAAACCCTGCAGTCAATGCCATCAGCTGTTGTCAATATTTGTAATGGATTGAAATAAGTAATATCCTGTCGACTGTCATCAATTTTGTAAGGCTCCTTTGTAAGGTTCGTATGTAACTGACCCAAAATACAGAGCATTTATCTAGCCTTACACTTGTAAGGGTCGGGCCACTATGTGTCTACCTGCATTACCTTAATGCCACATCACGGGAGCATGTGGCTGCTCTAACTTATGAATTGTGAAATAGTTTTTCAGCCGCGCCATCCCCTGTCTTTGCTCTAATCGCCCTTCCTATACAAAACTGTTGCAGTCTCCCGCTCAGGCAGTGCCAGAAAGAAAGTGTTTGAGGGACCAAAATTAATTGCTAATTTATTAGATATATCAATATATAGATTATGCTGTGCCACGGGACAGAATGCATACCTGCCTTGGCAGTGAGTTGTCTAGTTGGTTGCTCCAGGCTGGTGCTCTCATCAGGGAAAGGGGGGGGGGGGTAACCAAAGAGCTGAGGCGGTGCCGTAGGTTCCCTCTCATGTCCGTGGTGACTGATCAGTTCAGGAGGCGCTGTGTGGATGTGTAGCGGACATCAGTTCGGGTGGACTCATCCGGAGTGGAGGATTTAGGAGAGATGATGTTCGCTCTAAAGCTCACAACGAACTTTGTCTCCGGATGGAGGAGGTCTTCAGAGAGATGTCTCTGCCAGAGCACTCGATGAACTCTCTGACTTCAAAAAAACTGCGCAGCCAAGGCGAGATGCAGCATCTAACCCAGGACCGGAAATGACGTTTCACGTCAGAGCTCTGGAATGCTTCGGTAACCTGGTGAGGACTGGACACGTGCTCAGATGTCCACTTCCCACGAGTTTCACGTCTCAGTGGCGCCCATTAGATTTGGGAAGGGCGACCACCCACACTAAGTGGCCTATTGAACGCTGCTTAAACTCGGGAAACTTGATCCGCATATCCTCTATCCACCCCCGGGTCCGGAACCCAAACGACCCCGATCCAATGGCTTCGAATGCTATCGTCTCCACGTCTCCTCACAAACATTCATCATCGTGGAGGGGGATAGTCAAAAGACACTCCCACACGAGGAAAACACGACCTTATATGGTCATCTCTTGAGTCCCAAGCGGGAACTCAACCCATCTGCTCTGAATATCCACTCTTATAATAAAATTCGTAAAAATGCGATCTTATGGTCGGTACAGCTTTCTAGATTGACTTCTATTCCTAACTTTTTGTTAAAACTATTTTTATCGGACTCTCTTATCAGTCTTCATTCGTCCTCCTCACTCCCAGTTCCGAGTCTCGTATCTTCTCCTCCTCTTCTTTTGGACGTCCCGTCTCGGATTTTGTCGAAAAAACAAAAATGTTGATTGGAAAACTGAAACCGTACTGGTGGTTGGACAAAACTCTTTTTTTTTTTTTTTCCATCGGCTGATGTTGTTTCTCTTCTCCTTTGAAACCTCGTAGAACTTCGGACAAGGATGGGGGAGGGCTCATTGGAATTTGCAATCGCTCACCTTCCCAATTCGGATTCTCTCCAGGTGTTGAAACGACATCGGTTTCCTGTCCCAAAATTCAATCCCTAGTTTTCTACTTAAATTTATAAATTTTTGGGAATTAATTTCCATGACGAATTTCTTATCGAAGTTGGAGAAATGCCAAGAGGAGCCGAAGGAAGTGATTGAACAATTCAAGAAGAAAAATGGAAAATATGCTAGAGATACAGTCCATCCCAAAAGCTTATAGACAGCAATGTTTTGCTGATTATGTCACTATGACATCAATGATGTTATGGAAAGTTTTTGGGTTTTGAATGAAAGCATGTGCAAGTTGATAATACGCAAACATGACAAAAATTTTACTTTTCACAAAAGCACTGAAAATGTTTATGATAATCCATTGAAAATGCTGTGTCCCAAAACTTTATAGAACAACATAATTTTATGCAATATATAAATATGTAGTCATGATGCAAGGTTTGGGGTGTATAAATATGCTGTGTGTAAGGTTTTGAGAATTAATTAGCTAGAATTTCAATATTCAGATTATTTATGCAAATGAGCTATTTTATTATTCGCGTTCAGGATTGT
>JAHWFO010097808.1:118129-165189 GCA_023313115.1 Rhysida immarginata | reverse complement strand
AATTCTCGACCATAATTCTATGAATATTATCCCCTGGAACCCTACATGTGAGATGGCTCTAGAGCGACATTTTACTCATTAACGAAATGCCTAGAGCTTCCCAGCTAACAGCTGATGAGGTTGCCAGAATATTCAGCTTAAAATCGCAGGGTGAATTTGTTCATGACATTTCCAATGCGTTAAACCGTTCTAAAAAGTGCTATTTACTGAGTTTTAGCTCGTAGAGAGCCACACCAACCAAAACATCCTTCAGGAAGACCACATATGACAAGCTCTCGTGATGAAAGACAGATACTGAGAATGGCTTCCTCCCAGAAAATGTGCATACGTAACATCACTGTTAGTTCAGATTTGCATATATGAAAGAATACAGTTCACAGATGTATTAAAGAAGCTGGTTACCTTATTCACAAGAAAATGAGACTTAAACCGCCACTCACAAAGCTACACCAAAAGAAGAGGTCGGAGTGGGCTCGTCAGCACGTCTTGTGGTGATAAATGGCTGAGTGTAATGTTCAGTGATGAAAAAAATGGAATCTGGATGGTCCTGATGGATACGCAAGCTACTGGCATGATTTAAGGAAAGAGCCCCGAACATTTTTAGCAGACAACAAGGTGGTGGATTGGTGATGATGTGGGCGGCCTTTTCATATAATGGTCAAGCGTCCTTAGCATTTTTAGATGGACGACAAAACTCAGAAAAGTATACAGGGTGTTTCAAAATTATGTACAATAAATTTAGTGACATATTCTTCAGGTCAAAAGAAGACGAAAATGTTCTATAGCACTTTGTCTGGAAACGATTTGTTTACGAGTAATCCAATATGATAGAGTAGGGAAGCACGGTAGTTAGCGGACGATATTTTAGCAGTTCCAGCGTTTCGACCCAACACTAGGTTGAGTGGTTTGTTCCATTTAAACCTACTTTAGGGTTGTTCCATTAGTTGTGTACGGTTGTTTCCATTATTGTAGTTTCACTACTGTACATCCACTAGGAATATCAATTTCAGAACGTTTGCGTGCTTTGACATACGCATTACGATTTACGTAAAAAAAAGTCATGTACACGTATTCCAGTGCAGAATACACTGACATGCACCTAATGTATGGTCTTGCGGACGGAAATGCTGTGGAAGCAAGAAGACTCTACCAAGAACGCTTTCCGAATAGACGTTTGCCAAATAACCGAACATTTGTATCTGTCGACAGACATTTGAGGGAGCGTGGTTCCTTTGGCCGTCAAACAGGACAAGGGCGGCCTGTAGCACATTCTCCGGATGAGGAGGATGTGATAATTGACATCATACACATTCCGCACTCATCTGTTTGGCGCATTCTTCACCGTCAGCTTTTGCATCCATGCCACCTGCAACTGGTTCAGGCACTGAACCCAACGGACTATCCACACCGACAACGATTTTGCCAATGGATACAACGTCGTCATGCTGCAGACCCTAGTTGTCTCAGCCAGATACTTTTCACGGACGAAGCAACCTTCACCCGGACAGGAATCGTAAATTCTCACAACCAGCACCATTGGGCAGATGCTAACCCGCATGTTACCAGAGCTCGAGCGCATCAAGAGCGTTTCTCCGTGAACATTTGGTGTGGAATTGTCGGAAATAACTTAATTGGCCCTTATGTGTTGCCGCCACGATTGACTGGGCGAACGTATCTTTTGTTTCTGCAGAATGCATTGCCAGAATTACTGGAAGATGTTCCTCTTTTGATAAGATCTAACATGTGGTTCATGCATGATGGCGCTCCAGCACATTTCAGCCATGTTGTGCGAGCACACCTTAATGCTGCATACACGAATCGGTGGATAGGTCGAGGTGGACCGGTAGCCTGGCCTGCAAGAACACCCGACGTTAATCCCTTGGACTTTTTTCTGTGGGGTCATGTGAAAACGATCGTCTACAGCACAGAAGTTCCTAACATTATGGATCTGCGACAACGGATTGAAAATGCATGCCAAACCGTTCGTAATGCTGGCGACGAACTCTTCCATGACATCAGACGGTCGCTCATGCAACGAGCCGAAGCGTGCGTGCGAGCTGGTGGCGGGCACTTTGAACAATTCCTGTAATTTGGAGCCACGGATTTAGTTGGCTGTATCGCGTAAATAAATCGTTTCCAGACAAAGTGCTATAGAACATTTTCGTCTTCTTTTGACCTGAAGAATATATCACTAAATTTATTGTACATAATTTTGAAACACCCTGTATAGAGACACTACCGTCATTTGACTCCGTACGGTTAAATTTTGGTTGGAAAGAATTGGATTTTTCAGCACGATAACGCATCCATCCATACATCCAATGCTAGGAAAGATATCAAAACAGAAAAAATGTATCTGTTCTTGATTGGCCACCGATGAGTCCTGACCTGAACCCCATTTAGAATGTGTGGGGCATTTTATCTCGGTAAGTTAATGCCAATGGACGTCAGTATTCGTCAATCAGTGAACTCAAGACATTAATCGAGTATGCTTGGTATAATTTATATCCCAAAACGTTACAAACTTTGATTCTTTCTATGGAAAATCCTGTATATGATGTCATACGAAACAACGGAAAATCTATATGCTTTTGAGAAACAAGTGTTTTCTTGTAAATTTGAGATTCCCATGCATTCTATATATTTTTTGGACAGTGCTCTTTTCATTTATTTTCTATAACAAAACGCTAATGCAAGTTTATTGTAATTTCTGTTTTGGTTAAATACAAGTTGTATGTGTTTAATGATAAACCTATTTGAACCCAGTCTTATTTCTTTTTGTTCCTTTGATACATGAATTGTATAAACTTTTGGGACGGACTGTATATTTCCAAAGGAAAACTGAAGACCGCTCAAAAATTTTGGCTGAACTATTCGTCAGAAACAACTTGTTATTTAAAACAGAGAAAATCTAAGGTCCACAAAAGTGAAACGGCCTCGCAGGGATATCATGAAAGGGTATAACGTGAATTCCAGTTTCATCTTCAAAATCCAACTAAATTGAGCAGTCGAATTAGCTATGACCAGAGACTTTGTCTTGATGTAGCCAAACTTTGTTTTTGTCCTCTCTATAGAATGTGAAGATTTCCTTATGGAAAATTAGATTGAGAATATGAAGCTAATAGTAAACAGAGTTAATCCTGTCCACTCTTCTAATGGTGAGCTTGCCGTTCTATGAGTATTCTGCAATCACCATAAAACCATTGGAAAAATTTTCTTTAAATTCTTTGACGACTTTTGGTATGACTTCTCTCCACGTGGGTGGTAGAAAATCGCACGGGGTTTGTTGTAATCGTTAAGACAGACATTGGCTTCATCCAAAGTGACAACATACTTGTATTGTTCTGCTACTAGGTAACCCTCAGTGTCTCCAACAGTCCCTCTTCCTTTCTGCAATGCGTTGTGGCAGCAGCTTATGAACACGACTCTGTGATGCTTTTCCAGTTGTAAATCTTTGATTATTTTTTTTTCATTTACTGTAGCCTCTAAAGTTCCTGCATTACCGGCGATCCCTATTTGGGTTGGTGAATTTTCACACGGGACCTTTCAAATGACCTATGGTGTTCGGCTTGTGGAAACTCGAGGATTTTGCTGTTGTTCTGGCCTTGGAATTAATCATTCCCGCTATTTTCCTTTTCTATCCAGTACTGCCAATATCCTTTTCTTCGAAACACAGAAATTTACAGCAGAATAGCTGTAATTAGCATCTGAAAAAGTAGTAATGCATCAATTTCAGCTAAGGTCAGATTTTTGGATCTTTTTTTATGACAATTACTGCTTTCGAATGAAACAGTGCGGATATAATAGCATCATTTTAAGTGCTTTCTGTCATGCACACATGCACTTGACCCGCAGCATTCACGCAATAAATCATTACCAAAGATCGTAATCAACCTTAAGTAGGAGGTGAAGGATCATAGATTGGCAACTTGTTCGTCCTTGAAGGGACCTAATCGTTAATGAAGCCTGTAAAATTATAAATTATCTACAAGATTTTTTTAAGTTTATTACTCTAAACATAATCTCATAAATATCTGTTTATGATTCAGTTTATTTGTTTTTCTCATAACTATCAGGGATAGATCAGCTACAAGAGTTATATTTTTTATAGATGATTTGGCAGAGAGTAAGTTATTATGAAAAAATTTATTAGAAAATACATAAAAAATAAAAAATCTGTATCAAATGAATAAAAAAATTACATTATGTTGCAAGTACATATGAGGAGCTCCGAGTCAGATGAACTTGTCAATTTTGCTTTACCATTGGAAATTGTAAAGCCATACTTGTTCCCTTTGTTGTGTGCCACGGCAATAGAAAATCGAACTTCTTATAGTTTTAATAAGGTCCAAATTAATATATATATCTTCATCTTTTAAAGCGTTCGAATAACTCTTTATCATTTACACCCCTCTGGTTCTGAGCTCTTTAAATACAGTAATGTATATAATAAAATACGTGTACAGTGCAAATACTTTCTTCATCAAGTGCTAACATGGAGTTCAAACATAAGTTTATTTAAATTTTCTTGTGAACTAAAACAAACTATAACAACTCAAATATGAAAGCAAAAATTTTTATTGGTTACTATATAACAGATCTTCTACTGTTAATCGAGCAGGAGAATCCATTTCTTCTTTTAACATCTCAAAACATTTTTCAGCAACAGTGCGATGATGGGATTTTTTTGTGAGAACTAATTCTCCATACAAGTAAACACCCATTGCCTATGAAAAAAAATTATGATTAAATAGAAATTTGATCTAGAGCATTAAATTCTACTAATACATGCACAGGGCATTGCAGATAGTTGCAGGGCAGTAAACCGGGAAGCCTACCCATTCAATTGAAGGGGCTGGCTCAGTCGATTGGCAGAATGGAGGGAGATGACAGGTGGCCTGCAGCAGCCAGCAGTTTCCAACGTCGGGGAGGGGGGGAGGTGAACGTCAAAACTCTCATGTTTTTGATAAAATTACCCAATTATCTTATGGTGTTGAGTCGGCCCCTGCAATCGAGCGGGTAGGCTTCCCGTTATGCTGCCCTGTAGTTATCTGCAACACCCTGTATCAACATCGTTTTCATGAGAAGCAGAAATATTCAGATAAAAGATATGAGACATATAGACAGATGAAAAATAAAATTTTGGGACTCTTACAATGCAGCAGTGCTCACATTTGGTCTTACAAAACCATAGAATTCCATTGTAATTAGATAAATTATTTATTTATTTATTTATTTAACATTATTACAGTAAATACTAACCAGAGTCAGTATGAACAAACTGAAGACTTGCTTGAAACTGTAGACAATAATAGAACAAAGACAGAGGTAACCACCAAGGTAATCTAGAATAACAGGTAAGTCCAGTTTGTCAGAAGTGCTTAACGCGCATGCGTATTGTGACGTCACTGGTTTACTTATGGCTTTACTTCCGGCAGTTGCGGTAGCCATTATTCTGGTCACAAAAGAACACGTTTTCATGTAAAAAACAAAACTCTTACGTTGTATTTCTGAAGAAACGTTTATTTGTAAACTTACTATTTTATGAATTAATATTTCCTAATGCCTGCATAAATAAAGTCATTATGAAATGATATTGAAATTATTATCTCTGTCTCTTAACTGCTAACGGTTCCGACGAATCAATTTCGAAATCTTAACGAGAAATGATAACTAGGCCTAATGATAACGAGAATGCGTTATCGTCCTTGTCTCTGTGTTCGCTTAATGTTAACTATCCGCACATCATGCGACCAAGGTAAATGAATTTATATTTTAAAGACACCCCCCCCTTCTAACGAACTGATAATTCATGAATTCTATTTCACAGTAAATCTCAGTAAATTTCACTTACTTTGGTCGCATGATCAGTCCTCACTCGATGTGCGGATAGTTAACATTAACCCTGTGTTCACATTAAAAAGAAATATGTAAGTACATTTTACAATAATTATAAGTCCCTCCTTATAATGGCATTATTTAATTAAAATAAATAGTATAAAGGATGAGAATTGTTAAGGAATTGAACGAGTCGTCAAGTGTCGCTATCGCACGACTGTTTTCATTGCCGTCATGTTTAGAAAAAAAACAACCAAGTGTAAGCAATAGTAATTTATTTTGCAATTGGCTCTGTTTACTTAGAAAATAATTAATGGTCACTTAATTCTCTTGATTCCTTTTTCAATTCTCTCTCAACATAATTTCCACTCTTATTCTACTCCTTCAGCTAATTCTATTAGAATTCCGTTGCCTTGAAATAATTATCAGCGCCCTTGTATTTCCTATGCTGGTATTAGACATGGTCTCTTTTACCTGAAGCTCTCCATTCATCCCCGACTCTCTTTTTTTCCACTGATTCCTTTACTAACTTTTACGAATTTTTTTTTCTTTTTGTTTTTCTATGGTTTACTCATTACTCTGTTTGTCTTATTTAATTCACATTCACATACATTTTGGTACATATGTTTTAGACAGATGGAATAAACGCCCGTATTTATGTAAACAAAACAAAATCACTTCCAATCTTTTAATTCCTTCATTAATTCCTGTTGGTTTAATTAGTGTTTACTTGATGATATATAAAATGTTTTAGAAGGAAATACTCAACATGAATTATTATATTTGTTTATGTGATTACCTCTGGTTAATGATTATTTTGCATCTTTATTCAAATTATCTCTTTTTAAAATTATTTTAGTGTTCGTTGTTAGAGGTTAATTCTGAACTGTTTTCATTCACACTTAAAACAAATAAAATTGAAATTTAGATTATTACTAGCAGATTTGTCCGGCATTGCTCGGGCTGTTTGTTTGGTGAAATTTTGCAACATCAGCGTTTGAATATAAACGAAAAAAGCTTAATAAAGTATATATTCACTTTGGGAAAAGGAAAGGAATTCTTTTAAATACTCGCACTGGAATTTTGTGTCCAATTGGGTTCACCCAGGAAAATTCGACATTGCATCCTTAACATTTCAAAAAATCAAAAAAAGGCTATGAGCATTGATTTATTTCTGTCTATATTAAAAAACACTTAATAGATGAATTGAGAGTTTCATACATTGTTACATCATGCGAAGACATAATTTAGGGCTTATTATTGGTAGAAATGCGATTACACATATCTTCCGATGATGATGTAAAATGTATGATGTTTTCGGGCTTACGCCTTATCTTTAGAAGGCGTTGCCCTGGCACGGAAAAGTCACCTCTTCTTCTTAGTCGAAGCAACAATATAATCTTCATTGTTTCTAACAAACGAAAAAATACTGATTGCTAAAATCCAACATGGAAACAATGAATATTACATTGTTGCTTGGACTAAGCTGGTCAGGTGACTTTTCAATGCCAGGGCATGTCTTTCGTTGGCTGCGGCAACACCTCCTAGAGAGAAGGCCTGCTGACAAAAGGTGTATACATTGTTTCGTCATCATCAAGCGGCTATTGTTAACCATATTTCTACCAATAATAAGCTGCGGCATGTATTAATTTCATCAACCATTGTTCACCCAACCCATCGTTGACGCCAACACCATGGGCTGATTGTTCACACATGCAAGGAAACAAATATAAACCAAGTATATATATATATAAAGATTACTAATTTCTACGTTTTTAAGAGACTTATCTCCAGTTTTAGATTTTTTCCATCATTGTGGTAGTATTACACAGCTGTGTTAAATTTTAACTTTATAGCTTACTTCTAAATTGCCTTTTAAAACCAGACAAACATACTTACATTACCTTTTATATGTACAGATTATTATTTTATTATTATTATCATTATTATTATTATTATTATTATCATCATCATCATTAGTTCATTCTCATTCCCATTTAAAAAAAATAAATTCCTTGTTTACTTGAATTGCCCGCTAAGAAACTATTTCTGGATCCAATAAATACGTGTATTCGGATATTGCGAATAACTGAAAATTAAATATATATTTCTAGGAAAAATTATCACCATTTTGTTTAAATTTAGCAAACAGATATTACTTATTTGACTTTAACAATATTGAATATTGTCAACACTGTTTTTAGATTTGTCATCAATAGGCTTTTTCCGGGATAACAAACTGATCATGCGTGCGACGATTCGCCATTTGTTGGCGATCAGCAGTATTACGCCAGGAGGAAACTACTTTATGAAGGGTGTGCTTATAGAATCAAACAAAGTACATTTCTGCAAGTTTTCTGATTTTAGTAACTTCAGTTTTGTATGTAGATGAGGCCAGAAGTCTGAAGGCTTAAAATGGGTGGAGCAAATGAAACTATTTTCTACTGGAATAAAAAAAGGAAATTTAACACAGGTTGATAAGATCCTGAAAAAAGCTGACGTTTTGAATAGAGGACGTCAAAGCAATAAAAAGGGGCATTAAAAGTTGTCTTATATACACATAAGGTGGGGGGGGAGGGGGAGAGAGAAAGTATTGGTTAGGAAGAACCGAAGGGAACCAGTGCGAAGCCTAGAAATGAAATAGTATACGTGCTGGGATAGGATAAGACCGAGGCCAATGGGAGAGGATATTTGAAAAAGGTCCAGTAGCGAGAACATAATGCAAGAGAAAACGTGCTGGGATAGGACAAGAAGAGGAGCAATGGAAGATAACAGGGCAGCGAAGAGCGCAGTAGCATAAATATAGGAATAAAACTAACAGAAATTGTAAAAGAGAATTAGAATGATAATTAAAAAATACAGTTGAAATCGCCTATAAGAGGACCATTGGGAAATAGAATATTTACTCTATTTGTAGGTGATGTCTAGTTCGCTGTGTGGTGCGTCTGCTCAGAAACACACACAGAACAACTTGCTGGCATGCTCAAAACCAGGATATCCAACAATGGTAGGGGATGTAATCCCATTCCTGGACCCATGATGTACGCATTTCCTGCAGTGTTCGCGGATTTGGTATTATTGAACTTCTGGTCGAAGGACTTTGGCCTCCTCAGTTGCCCGAACTCAACCCTCTTGACTACAGCATTTGGGCGCATATCGAGAGCAAGGCCTGCAAGATCCGTCACAGCAACGTTGACCAGCTGAAAGCATCTGTGAACCGCGTGTGGACAGCCATGAAGAAAGACTACATTTGTCGGGCATTTAGATCATGCCTAGAGCGTGTGCTTACTGCCGATGGCGGTTAAATCGATTAATATGCATTGTGTACACACCAATATCACTTTTGACAATAAAAACCGTGTTTAACTGCATCACAGACTTAGTTATGTCAATTTTGCGGGGATCCTTACATGTGAAACACAACTTTTGCAAAGCCCGGAATATAAAATGCTAACTCCTCCTTCATGCCAGTTCCCATTATGACAAGCAACAATACAACCTTCATTGTTTCCGACAAATGAAAAAAACACAGATTGTTAAAATTCAAAAATGGCAGCCGACAAAAATGACTAGATTTAAAATATATATCATATCTTTTTTGTAGGCTACGGTTCAAAAATATATTAATATCATAGATTTCACTATACAGGGTGTAAATGGACGTCGTTTCACAAATTTAAGGATATACAGAGGATGAAACTCTGAGCAAAAATGTCTAGTCGCATTTTTCGATCTGTGGCTCCGTTAAAAAGTTATAGCGCTGAGTTAAAAATTGCTCAGTATCTGTATCAAGATAGATTTCCGGAAGTGACGTCACGAAACTTTAAAGGGCTGTAACTTTTTAACGGAGCCTCAGATCGAAAAACGCGACTAGCTATTTAGCTCAGAATTTCACCCTCTACCTGCCTTTTCATTTGGGCAGACCTTTTAGAATTACCCTGGCCGATACAGATATTCCTTACCGATACCGAACTTTAAAGCACTATAACTTTTTAACAGAGCCACAGATCGAAAAATGCGACTAGAATTTATTGCTCAGAGTTTCATCCTCTACATATCCTTAAATTTATGAAACGTCATCCATTTATCACCCTGTATACATCTATTGATATTTAAAAATAACACACTAAACTAAATAAATACACCAAATTAAGCCCTAGTGGAAGTAACTTTAGCCATTCTAAATTATGAAATTCTTTACAAGTATATGAATCTTAATTTTTTTATTTCAATAAAAAATAATAACATTCAAAATAAATTTTGAAACTGATAACAAACCGTTTCAAAAATAAATCAATTCGAGTCCCAGGTAGTTAGCATTAGTTTTTACATTTCAAGATATTCGTTAAATTTGCATAGTAAAAATTTTCAGTTGAATAAATTATTATAATGGAAAATTCATAAATTAGAAAAAGAAATCAAGTCAAATAAAATCAAAAGCAAATAATATTTTTTTCTCATTTTATGATATTCATTACACGTGTCTAATTATTTTTTTTAGCTTCAAAATATAATGGTCGTGCAATATACTCCCAAAATGGTATGCTGAGGAAATTGAATAATGAGGGAGTTAAAAAAAAAAAACAAAAATAAACCCGACGAGACATTTTCACTAAAGAGCAAAGTTTACATCAAATAGTTATAGATGTATTTTTGTGTTAGGATATAACTGGCAAATTGAAAGTAGTGACTTTGTCACATTGTAGGAAAGAGTCCCAGCTTGCGAACTGGGTACTGCTCTAACCAATCCACGGTGGTACAATTGGTTAGTGGCTCAGCATGATGTTCAGCTCAAGAGTCTTGGTTTGAATCCAGGATGTGGAATTTTCTTTCCTATTTTTATCAATAATTTAGGACACATTGTGTTAATATCGCTCTCATATTAACAGTGATTTTTAATACTGTCAATTGTTACAGTTCTGTCACAGATTAAATTTTTTAAAAATAAAATCGAACTTCCATTGTTGCGGTAATCATCGTATGTCGGGCTTTCGAATAAAATCAAAAGCAAGTATTATTGGATGCTCGGATCGGTGCAGCAAGTTGTATCTGATGCGAACTGTAGTGATCCGTTGTAACGAACTTGAGCTAGGAAAGAAAGCCAAGCAGTCTTCAAAACTATCTTTGTCTCCATTCTCATCTATGGTCATAAGTCTTGGGTAATGAGTGAAGGAGTGCCGAAATCAGATCCTGAGAGCTATGGCAGATATTCCTTACTAGATAGTGTTCAGCATCCAATAAGGCTATCTTTAGGTGTTGAGCTGCTACACCTCCGCATTGAGAGGGTTCAGTTACTTGGTACAGACACATGCATGGATGCCGCAAACTGGCATCCTAGGAAGTTGCTATTTTCCAAGTTGGTGGTCACATAAGTGACCAAGGGGTCGGCCTAGAACTAGATGGTTACACTACATAGAGCAACTCGGTTCGGGTTGCTTGGGTACTATCATTGATGACATGCGCCTGATGACGGAAAACAGCACTTTTACTTTTGACCTCAACAGATAAGCAAATGTGAAAACAGCACCTTTACTTTTGTCAGATCCAGCATCGCTTCCTCTTTTACTATTGGCAGTCCTGTTAATTATCACAGTCCTAACACAGATGAAATTTTCTAATTATAATCAAATTTACAGATTTGCCTGTTGTATGACTGGCTTTAATACTTGTACATATTTAAAATGCAAACTCCTCCTGCTCCATGTCAGTTTCCTTAGTGACGAGCAACAATACAACTTTCATTATGTCCAACAAATGAAAAAAACACTAATTGTTAAAATCCAAAAATCGCAGGCGACGAAAGATACTATTAAAAGAAATCTTATCTTTTTTGTAGGTTACAATTCAAAAATATATTAACATCATAGATTTAACTATAAATAATCTAATGACATTTAAAAATAGCACACAAAAATAAAGAAACAAATCAAATTATATCCTAAGTAAGTAATTTGGCCATACTAAATTACGTAATTCCTTACATGCATAAAATTCTTATTATTTTAATAAAAAATAACATTCAAAGAAAATTTTAAAATTGATTAACAATTCAAGTCACAAGTAGGTAATGTTAGTTTTACATTTTAGATAGTCATTAAATGTGCATATTAACAAGAAGTTAATCCTCCCGAGGAAGGTATAGGAAGCCCTGAAAACATCTATTTTTATCCTGTTATCTCACTTTTACCCCCACCCCTTCCCCAATTTTTTAAATCGAATAATTGAATTTCTCGAATGTAGTATTTAGAAAGTGTAAAAGAGTTCTATCTTCTTTCGTTCCTCATCATTTCCGATTGAGCGATATATGGCATGCCATATGTTGCCGTAGTTCTAAAGACCAAGTAACTGCCACCCCCACAATTCTGACCCCGTTGGGACAACTTGGCCCATAGTTCATAGTAATCTTGCTTAGAAGAATCCACATACCGAATTTCACTCCTTTATATGTAGACCCCTTTCGCTTCCCTCTAATTTCTGCCCTCGAAACTCCGACCTCAGTGGGCCAATCAAAACCAAACTAAATAGTGAAGGTGCACATGCCCCTAATAAGCTACATTCCGAATTTCAGCTTTCTACCTCAAAAAATGCGGAAATTATGAAGGGAACGGACAGACGGACATTGTGAAAACAATAAGTAGCTCTATTCTTTCTGTACTTAATAACCTTTTTCAGTTGAATAAATTAATAAAAAGGAAAAGTCATAAAATAGAAAAAATAATCCAATCGAATAAAATCAAAAGCAAATAACATTATTTTTTCCTCACTTTATAATATTCATTAAATGTGTGTAATTAATTTTCTAACAGTTGTAGATGTGTTTTTGTGTTAGGTTAGTCCTTTGTCACATTGTAAAAGGACACACTGTATTATTGACAGCGACTTTTTTACTATTGGCAAAACTGTCAATTAACATAATCCTGTTTATTATCACAGTTCTGTCACAGATCAAATTTTTTAAAAATAAAATCAAACTTACAGTTTCCGCTGTTGCGGTAACCGTCGTACACCGGGCTTTCGAATAAAATCAAAAACAAGCTGTGTCTGATGCGAACTGTGGTGATCCGTTGTAACAAGCTTGAGCTAGGAAAAGAATGCAAGTCGTCTTTTTTCAAATCCATCTTTGCCGAAATGAAATGCTGAGAAGTTTGGCAGGTGTTCCTTAAACTTCATCCGCACTACCTGAACTAGCTTAAAGTGAACTAGTTTGGATTTTACTTACTTTTCAAACCCGCTTATCCGTTAGGGTCACGGGGGCAGCAGCCCGATGGAGGATCTCCAGCGATCGCGATCTTCCGCCATGAGGGGCATGTCCTCCCTGGTAATATCCAAGTTACTCGAACCCAGATTCTCCATGTAGTCTAGCCACCTGGTTCTAGGCCGACCCCTTGGTCTCTTACCTGCCGGCTTGCAAAATAACAACTGCCTAGGAAGACCAGTTTGCGGCATCCATATTACATGGCCATACAAGCGCAACTGAGATCTCTCAATGAGGAGAAGTAGCGGCTCAACACCTAAAGATTCCCTTATTGTGCTGCTGTACACTCTAACTCTTTCGGTCATTACCCAAGTCTCATGACCATAGGTGAGAATGAGGACAAAGATAGATTTGAAGACGGAGAGCTTGGCTTTCTTACCCAGCTGGCGTTTCGTTATCATGGATCGCCACAGTTCACGTCTGACACAGCTTGCTGCACCGAACCGAGCATCCAATTCTTTCTCCTGCCGTCCATCACTCGTGAATGCAATCCTGAGATACCTGAATTTCTCCACCTGTCTCAATGCGGCTCCCCAAACATGGAGAGCGCACTGAGCAGGCTATCTTGAAAGGACCAGAATCTCGGTTTTAGCCACACTGATCTTTATCCCAGCTTCTTCACACTTCGCTGCAAACCGGTCTAGTGTATGCTGAAGGTTCGTGCGAGAAGACCCAAGGAGGACAGGGTCGTCAGCAAAGAGCAACCTCTCCACCAGGCAGTCGCCCACACAAACATGCTCATTGCCTCGGCTGCCCCTGTCTATCCAGTCCATAAAGATAACGAACAAGAGGGGAGACAGTACGCACCCTTGGCGGAGTCCAAAACCCACGGTGAACGGTCTTGACTTAATGCCATTTATCCGGACAAACACCTCAGAGCTTTCGTACAGAGACATGATAGCAACTAGTAATTGCCTATCCACTCCATACTCTTGCAACACTTGCCAGAGCTTCTCCCGAGGAACTCTGTCATATGCTTTTTCGAGGTCCACAAAGCAAGCGTAGACCTCTTTTGCACACTCCCAGGATTTCTCAGACTAGCCTTAGAGCAAAGATGTGATCCGTCGTGCTTCGGCCAGGTCAGAAACCACACTGCTCCCTCGACAGTTTGGAGTAGACTATTTCCCGGCTTCTCTTCTCCAGACACTTAGTGTATACTTTCCCAGGAATGCTGAGCAAAGAGATGCCTCGATAGTTGTTGCAATCTCTCTGATCTCCCTTTTTGAAGATAGGGAAAACAATTTCTGTCTGCCATTGCTTAGGGGCCTGTCCAGATATCCAAGCAACCTGACACACTCGAGTCAGCCACAGGATACCATCCTGATTTAAGGCCTTTAACATCTCGGATCGGATTTCAACATCATCTGCAGCTTTGCCAGT
The DNA here is from genome assembly GCA_023313115.1 of Rhysida immarginata. NCBI lineage: Eukaryota > Metazoa > Arthropoda > Chilopoda > Scolopendromorpha > Scolopendridae > Rhysida > Rhysida immarginata. Next base: position 150,716 of record JAHWFO010097808.1, on the reverse strand, counting down.
CTTCAGGGACTTAATTGCCTATCTGACTTCTGCTTCGGTGATACTACCGTGACTATTCTCTGCTCCAAGGTGTACCTCAAGTGCCTCAGTTGTTGCTGTCACCAGATTAAGAAGAGATGCAAAGTATTCCTTCCACCTATGCAATACGCTCTCCTCCGTTTTCAGAAGCTTCCCATCTGAACTCTTAATTGTTTGTGATGAAAGAGACTTCTTTCCACGGAGGCGGCGCATGGTCTGCCAGAACACCTTGTTTGCCGAACCATAGTCTGCCTCCAATTTCTGCCCAAACTTCTCCCAGGCCTTGGCTTTAGCTGTTGATACTGTCTTTGCTGCTGCTTTTCGCGCCTCAGTGTACCGCACTCGACTCGACGTTGACTTATTTGAAAGCGATAGCAAATAGGCTTCCTTCTTTGCCTTGACAGCTTCTTGGACTTCAACGTTCCACCATGCAGTCCTTTTCTCACCACCCTGCGCCACACTCAGCCGCTTACGACCACAGCACAATGCAGCCGAAGTAATCACAGCAGTTTTAAACAACTGCCACTCCTCTTCGACAGTACCACGATCACTGGGTAGTTCTTTGAAACTTGAAGATATGTTACCTGCAAAGGTCTTCCTCACAGCTCTATCCTCCAATGCCTCCCATTTGATGCGTCAAGATTGTCTGAACCTAGTACTTCGCTTAGTTGGCATAGATTCAGAGAATCGCAAAGTGCAGACAACAAGGTGGTGATCAGTTGATATTTCTGCCCCTCTTCCCACACAAGTATCTGACACTGATCGGAATAAGTCGGCTGAAACGGTTAGAAAATCAATCAGTGACTTGTGGTCCATTGCATCCCTGTGCCAGGTATACTTATGGACATCCCTGTGCTGGAAGAAGGTGTTTGTGATGGAAAGTCCATTGTTGCAACAGAGATCCAACAAGCACCTCCCATTCGCATTTAAATCGGGATCACCATACCTCCCAATCACGCCTTTCCACGTTTGGTCATCGGCCCCTACGTGTGCATTGAAGTCGCCCATCAGGATGACAGAATCTGCACTCCCTCTCCTGCTAAGAGCAGCATCAACTTCATCTAGAAAAAGTGGGTACTCTGTGACTGCATTTGGAGCATATGCAACGAATAGAGAGAGAGAGACCGTTTCCCTATCTGAAGCCTCAGGAGACACAGTCGTCCACCTAAGGGGGTCCAATCTGCAACATAATCTGCCAGCCATAAACTTGTGAGTATCCCCACTCCCGCCTGGGCAGTCATGTTAGGACCGAGTAGAAAAGCTTCCACCCTCTTAAGTCCACAGTTCCAGAATCTGGACGTTTCGTAGAGGTAATACCTATGATATCCAGTCGATACTGTTTGGCTTCCTCCACTAACACCGATTCCTTTCCTGTAACGGAGAATACGTTTAAAGTGCCGATTGACAGCACCCGATCCCGTTGTCACTTTACCCGTTTCTCCTCCTGGGTAAAGGCATGCGCTGCCCCCGACCGTTTCCCCAAGCGCATAGCAAGTGCACTGGTGGGGCTTCTCAGAGGCATTGCTCCGAGATAACAACCGGGAGACTGTCGACTATTTTTCAAACGAGAGCCTCTGCCTAATTCCCGAACGCGGGTGACTTTAACCTGCACCACACTCTATGCAGTATGAATTCTCTCATTCGTCGATATCATGAGATATATGTTTGTTTGGATACTCTTCGTCTCACTTCTCAACCATGACCTTTCTCGTAAGGGTGACCCTAGAGTAGCAGTGCTACAACCAGCATAGTTCACAGAATCCTTGAAGCACCCAAACCCCTGACCCATGGTAAGGGGGCATCCACTCAGGGGAGTAGTTTAGATGTTATTTGCTGTGGGTTTAGATGTTATTTGAAAAGAGTTTTAGATTAAACTAGTTTGGAGAGCTAAATATGCTTCTGCACTTGAAATAGTTCGAACGAGCTAAAAACATGTACTCAATCTCTCATGGTGTTGAAACGAGCAAATAAGCATTTATTTCCGAGCGTGAGCGATTTCGAAATTTCATAACTAGGTGTCCTTTTTACTCTATAAACAAGCAGAAAGCCAGCTATTTCAATCGTATTATATGTGCTTTTTTAACCATGACAAATTCAAAAATAAACAAGAAATTAAGCCTTTCGAGAAAGCTATAGGAAAGTAGCGGAAGCCCTGAGTTCATCTATTTTTTATTCCTTCATCTGCACTTTTAAACTCGGCCCCCCCCCGTGTTTAAAATAGCAAAAATTGAGTTTCTCGAACCTTGTATTTGGAAAATATAAAAGAACCCTATCTTCTATCCTTTCTCATCATTTTCGAATGAATGATATATGACACTCCATATGTTGCCATAGTTCTAAAGACCAAGTGATTGCCACCCCATAACTCCGACCCTATTAGGACAATTTGGCCCAAACTTTAAAGTAATGTTGATTTTGCTTAGAGGAACTGGCATACCAAATTTCATTCCTTTATATGGATCAATATGCGTAGACATTTTGGTCCCCTCTAATTTCCACCCCCGAAACTCTGACCCCATTGGGCCAATCAAAACCAAACTGAATAGTGAAGGTGCACATGCCCATAGTAAGCTACATTCCAAATCTCAAGAAACGCCAAAATTATGAAGGAGACGGACAGACGGACATCGTGAAAACAAACAGTAGCTCCATTCTTCCGCTACTTAATAAAAAAATATGTACTACTGTGTCAAAAAATGCTATACAGCTGAATAAAGTTAAAATCTTTCGACGTTTTCATGGTTCCTATCAGATGGCAATTTAAAATTCATTATTTCATATATAAAAAATAAATTAATAAAAAAATACAGCTATGTAAATCTTTTTAAAAGAAATTACACTAGTCAACACACATTTTGTAACTAAGACCGCTCATAGTGTTCTTAGTGGTAATTTGTATGTAGAATCCGAATCTGCTTTTATATTTTTTCTATCACGTCACGTTTCCAAGTTATGCACTTCGAGACTTCTATGTGAAAGTAATAGGCATGAAGAGAAGCGCCTATAAGTGGATACTTTAACATTAAAGTATCCACATTTTGGGCCTGCAAGGAAATTTATCAGGACCCAAACACTGAATAATTTACAAATGTTTCATTGAAAAAAAAAATCTGTGCGTGCTAGAGAAATTTAAAAATTATATTCGTAATTAGCAGAAAAAATACTACCAAAAATCACCCACTTGTATTTGATTACAAGAAAGAAGGACATCTGGCAGCAGATTGGGGAAATCACTCTCGCACGCATTTTAGCATTGAAAGGAGCAGCAGGCTCAGGGGAGGCCTTGTTAATCTCAAAGGCCTCGACAAGCACGAGCGAGATGCAAGGCCACAAGGCAAGGCGATCCAAAAAAAATGAGCATCGTGTCAGCGCACGGCATTTTGGGCTCCCACAATTCCATGCGCGAAGCTAGTTAAACTGCCTCAAGAAGGTTTGGGAAACTCGCTTAATCTGAGACAGTTTCTAATGCCTGAAACCAGTTTCGTTTAAACCAGTTGTGTACGCTCTTGAAAATCAGAACTAGTTCGGAAATCTAAACTAGTTTGGAAATGATAGTGCGGATGAGGTATTAGCATATAGAGTGTTCAGCATCACTATAAATCAGTCTTAGGTCTTGAGCCGCTACTTCTCTGCATTGAGAGGGCTCAGATGATTCGGTATGGCCACATGTACAGATGCCGCAAACTGTCTTCCTACACAGTTGCTATTTTCCAAGTCGGTGGTCCCATAAGACATAAGAGACCAAGGGTCTAGAACTAGATGGCTAGAGGGTTTGAGTCATTTGGTTAGTACCACTGAGGACATGCATCTGATGGCGGAAAATCTCAAGCGCTGACCCCGCAACCTTATGGATGAGCAAGTTTGTACACTAAATAAGAAAATATTTTCACCCTCGCTTTCATATTGACAGCGACTTATTTGCTATTGGCAGTCAATTGTCACAGTCCTAACACAGACGAAATTTTATAATTAAAATCGAATTAACAGGTTCACCTGTTGTGGCACTGTTCTATAAAGGGCTTTATTACTAATCTCATTATATTGTTCTATCCGCTTCCACAGTTGTCGACAGACATGATGGATCATGGATTCATGTTGTTTGCCATCAACTTCGGTTTATTGGACCAAGTGGAATTTTTTCAGTCATCGTTAACCCATTGCTATGATTTGGAGACTAAAACTGCCGATGAAAAGGTTGGATCACTGTATTTTTCATACACCTGTCACGTGAATGAAATACAGAATTTTACGTAAGCTGGACAAACACTGGCTGAAATTTGGTCACAAATCGAAATTGATAATTACTCTATTGTATGTGTGTAAATATATTAGTCCAGAAACGTATAATCTAGAAATAACTAAATATCAAGAATGTCATGGCAGAAAAAACACGTTCGAAGCAGTCAGTATTTATTGCAGATTGTGAAATGTCTCGATCAAAGCTGTTGCACTCAGTTTCGCATCTCTATACAAAAGGTCTTGCCAGGCCGGGTTTTTTTTTTGGTTGTTTGTTTGTTTTTTTTTTTTTTGTTTTTTACCAGCATCTATAGCATTAATCCAAAGTGAAAACGGACTGAACATTGCCAATGATACCGGAAACTTTCCTCAGTTATTTCTGTGGCTGACCTTAACCTTGACCATGAAAGATGACACTATATTTAAAAACTAGAAGAGGCATCTGGCATTGCCCAGAATATTTACAGCTGTAAGTAAACAGAACAACCTCAAGAAGTAAAATCAGAACAAAAATTGGTTTTCAGTAATTCTGCATTTTTCCACTGTTCAGATATTACCGACGCCCAGACAAATTGTCTTCTTTGACCAATTATCATTCATTTCAGTAATTCAGTACTTGGTAAACTGTTGTTGCAATTGCACTCTTCTCTCGATCTTTTGAAGCATAACTTGGCCATTCATCACTTTGTGTGGTCTAGCAGTCACAGTTTCTTCTGTTAACACACTCACCATTTGCTCAGTTGCAGCTGTGTGCTAGTGAAACCAATACAACACTGAGCGAAGGGACTGGTTCTTGTGTTGCCTTTTCACTCTTTCTCAATTGTCTGCTAACTCTTCATTATCTCCAGTTAGTGCTTATTTTTAATATTTTAAGTTCTAAGAACTATGAATTCTAAGAAAACCCTGAACAACAGGAATTCTATGCATTGTTACAAATTGAAACTTATCTATTTTACACAAACTTTGCCTTGCATTGTTGATCATGAGATAACTGTTATTAGCATGCCCTGCCATCATAATGAGTATTCATAATTACTAATTTTTCGAAATCTTATGTGGACAGTTACCTTCCTCTTGCTTTGAAGATAACGTGTGCAAAATTTCATCAAGATCGGAATAAAACTATAGATTAGCATAAGAAACAACAAATTTTCGCCAATCGTCTTAACTGTTGTTAGGGAGCTGAAGGGAGGGACGTGTATTTCTTTGCCTCCTCGAAGGAGACTGCTTAATCTATATCGTCTATTTTACTCATTTCCTGCTCAATTTCCCGATGTTGATGTGGAAATATTATGGCAACAGTAACTTCGAGGAAGACACTCCCTGCTTGGGTGGTAGTGGTTGCACATGATAGTTTGTGCCTGTTTGGTCTTCCATTCCAACAAACTGAGTGGTTTACTCACTACTTAATAATTTGTTGATATAATTTGTACTCTGCTCTCTGCTCTAGGTGTTTTGAAGCAATACTTGGGCTTTCATCCCTTTGTGTGATCTAGCAATCACAGTATCCTCAGTTGACATGCTTGCATCACTTGTTCAATTTCTCCATAGTCTGCTAACTCTCCATTACTGTTCATTTTTAAACATTTTCAAGAAACTGTTATGTTCTAAGAACTATCATTTCTAAGAAAAGCCCAAAAACAGGAATTCTACCATTGTTACAAATCAATTTTGTTTTTTAATTCGCCGAAGTGGAATGAATCTTCAATACATGGCCTAATTAACCTTATTTATATGCACAAACATTGTTGCGTGATGATACCATTGTTGATGCAAACTTTACCTTGCATGGTTGAGCGTTGGCATAGGACCCTGAAGACAGCTCTAACAGATGCTCAACCCTGAGGACAGCTGATGCTCAACCTAAAATTGGACAGACCAACTCCCGTGGGTTCTACTCGGTTTACGGACAACGCCAAAAGAGGACATCCAGCATTCGGCTGTGGAAATGGTTTACAATCAACCATTGGTGGTCCCGGGAGAATTCTTTCTTAGGGACCCGACTGCAAACGACATCCAAATAGAACACCTGAGGAGAATAGCAGAGACGTTTGCCCCATGCCGTGCAAGGGACCAGAAATGGAGTTAAATGCATATGCCCTAAGACCTTGTAATGTGCAAGTTCGTGTTCGTGTGGGAGGATTGTCACAGACCACCATTGGTTCACCCTTACAAAGGACGTTTTCGGATCATAAACAAGCAAGCTAGGCTTTCGAAATCGAAATAGAAAGCAAAACAGATTGGATCTCAATAGATCGCCTCAAACCAGCGTATTTCGAACCTGAAGATGAGACATTTTTACACACGATCAGGGCGCCTTTCGAAATCTCCAGATTTCCTGGGTGTACAAGCCAAAACTTAACAGGGAAGATTTGTAGTGGCCGCCCTCATCACCAGAGGGCGATGTTTTCTTGTCGGCCACTATGATTGGCCAGTTCAGGACAGACAGAACCTATGAGTGCTACCTATTTACCACTGTTCTCGATTGGTTGATTTCAATAAGCTGTAAATTTAATTTGGAAAAAAGAAGAGTTCTTGCATCGACACCATCTGCGTACGTCTCTTTGTCTCTATCCGTAACAGTCCGACAAAAAAAATTTATTAATTGTGTGCTGATTTTTGTTTCAAATTAATTAAATGCATTGATTAAAAGCTAGTGTTTACATTAGTTTTTTTCGTTCCTTAATTGAGGTAATTGTTGTTAGAGTACATTTGCATGTTTATTATCTTAATGTTATTTTAGTAAACGTTGCCACATTATAGCGATGCGACAGCGTTGGCTATTGTTGAGAAGCTGGCATGGTCTTTTCGTGAGGATTTCTGAGAAGATAACGTCAGCTCCCAACTTGTTATTGTTGCATTTTTTCGTGGTATCTGATGCATTGCTCCAGCAAAGGGATAAAAAAAATATAGAATTAGATATAATTGAGGCATGAATGCTGACGGCATACGAGGTGGCGGTGTGGTCGAGCTATGCCTCTGTTTTTGTTCGACTAGTTAGTCCTAATGGGTAACGTCAACGTTTTATTCATTGATGAAGTTTTCAGTTCCTCAGTGACTGCTGTTTTAAAGAGTTTGTTGCGTTTTAAGTTCTAGTTTTGTTTAAAGAATATATATTTTGTTATTTTGTGCTTCCTGGACTTGTGGATGCATTCCATTCCTTGGCGAACAAGGTTGAGAGATGTCAACAACCGCATGTGTGTCCGGCAACGCTCTCGTCGTGGTAAAGTTTCTGTATTCGCTGCCATAAATGATGACATCTGGGTGTGTCAGTTTTATTTTATTTGTTCTCTGCCATGGGATCCGCTTGAAGAAACTGAACTATTTCTGCATAGCCCGTGTGCCGATAGTCAGTTGATGGCCTGGCTCCCCTACGTACACTGCGTTGGCTGCTGGCCCAGTTCTGCTGCATGTGTGAGCTAAAGACAGAAGATGAGTATTGCTTTGCGTACGACGCGAACTGTATATACATGGTAGTGTTAAACATTTACATAATGATATATCCTAGTTTTGTGTATAAATTCTGTATGAGCCTTTGTCTTAGCAGGTGGGCCCCAAAATATAGTCCGACGACTCGTTGAGTCATTGGCACGTGCATAGGGTGAAGGAGCCGCTTGTGGTGGCAGCGGCTGTGCATGGGCGCTGCGGTTGAGCAGCCGAGCACAAGGGTAGTTTCCTGTTCAGCCCTTGGTGGCCAGAACCATGCAAGCTGCATTAGTTGGTGTTGCTGCTGGTTGGAGGCAGTCACCTGAGGATTACCGTGATTCCTCCTTCCTTAAGGTATTAAAAGGAATCACAGGGGGTCTAGGAAAGCTGTTGTTTTGCACTAAAGGGGGCTGTCTTCGCGGAGCAAATCGACAGTAGGAACCAGTTTTATCCCCCCACAGGCCAGGTTCCCGGGCAGCCGTGCGATGACATGTGTTTTGAGGCTCGGAACTATATTCTCCTTGGTGTTTTCATGGCCGCAGCTGGTAATGTGTTAATTTGAATAGGATCTCGATGTGGCACATTACACGTATTGTAATGGCAAGTATGTATGGTTAAGTTTAGTGCACACATAAGAGTTATATAGTACTGGGAAAGAGAGGCCCCCTCCAGTGCAGTATAATAAATGGTATGAGGACACGTTACTTTGACGAATCTATTTGTGAATCTATTATTTAACTGGGTTATTAAAGGTTATTTTTTTAAATTAACAGTGGTCATGTGTCATTTGTCCAATCTCGAATATCTGCCCCAAACCCCTGGCAAGTGCCCCTAGCCGATAATAGTGGTTGTTAGTGTTGGTAACAAAAGGTGGGAGGGGAGGCTCGTCACATTTGGCACCCAAAGCGGGCCAGATAATCTGGAATTTCTGCTATGGAGAACGTTGGCATGAGACATAGTGAAGTTCTGGTAAAGAAATTGTTGTTGGTGTTAGAGGTTTTAGTAGGTAATAAGGGGAGTATGGACTGGAATTAATTTCACCTACAAGGTGGGAATCCAGTATTTAGGTTATTGGGATAATATTTTGTTGGCTGCATGCCTGGGAATGAAGGCGATGCAGGAGTGGTGGGGACACCCCAAGCTCACAGGGTATACTGCTACGGTTCCCACATTCACCAGGGTGGATGGCGGCATTAGTAACGCAGCCTTCCTGGCGAGTGTAGACTGTGTAGGTGCTTTGGCCCATTGGACTCCTGCTGCAAAATTAACCGTAGTGCATACAAAGCTCAAGGGAAGTGCTGCCAGGCGTGCTGCAGAACATGAATTGTTCGACGTGGAGGATATCGACCAGCTCCTTGCGCATCTGGAGAGGATCTTTCGGTGACTTAAATTAGCCCGGGACTATTCTAAAGAGCTGCACAATACCGCGCACAGGTCAAAGGAGTCCATCGCAGAGTTTGCGGGCCGCCTAGAGCTCGCTATGGAGAGATTTATTAAGGCCAAATCTGAGTGGATGGCCAGCAGGAATGATATGCTGTTACAGCGATTCAATAAGAGTTGCCTGCTGGCGCACTGCCGTGTATTACTAGTAGCTAATCCTCCAACGTATAAAAAGGCGGTCATGGCAGCTCTGCGTTCGGAGGACCTAGAAAAGAAAAACAGCAAGGGGTAGCTAATGTGGCAGAGGCCAGGAGCAATAATGTGGGGAAGGGATTGCCCCAGGGTCGTGCTCGGCTAAAGGAGTACGTGGGAGTGGTACTCAAGAGCTCCCGAAGGTGTCGGGGACGAGATATGGGTGTGGGGAGGGCCTCGTCTAAGCCGTCGATCAGCTTTGTATGGAGCAAGACAAGCGAGGGAGCCTGCTAAACTCAAGACTCTGTCCATGGGTACTGGCTGCTTTCGCTGCAGTCAACTGGGGCACTACGCCAGTAATTCTGCAGCAGGGGGACAGAGCATGGGATGTCAATGCCGGGTTGGTGGCCAGTGAGCCGATTTTAATGCAGTGTGGAGATGGTGATCTGTATATGATGACCGTCCACCTCCAGGGGCAGCCGGTGCCAATGTTGATTGACACCAGGTCCCAAGTGTCAATGATAGATATGAAAATGTGCAAGCAGCTCTCCTGTGCACCGTTTCCAATAGCAGACCTGTTGATTAAAGGCATTAACGGAAGCTGCTTGTGCTTAAACCAACGGGTTTTGCTGACTGTTAATATCCAGCACCATTATATGGGTGTGCGCACGTTTATGGTGCACTCGTTTGTCAATCGCCCATATGATGGTATCCTGGGTATGGATATTTTAACGGGCATGACCTTTAGGTGTGCTTCTATGGTGGCTGTGTGCAGTAGCGATGTCTTGTCAAAGGGGAGAGCAGGGTGCTGTGAATTGCAGCATATCCAAGAAAATTCAGTGCATTGTGGATCTTGGGGGTTGTCGGTGGAAAATCACTATCGGAAGAGGCGCAGGCGTAAGCACTGCCCCTCTGGGACATTCGGGGAGGTGGTAATTAAGATGCTGGTTGACCCATGGCCGAATGCTTGCTGTCAACGAGCACATTGTGGTGGCTTAGCACCCTACCTTGTGCAAAGCAGGTGCGGGTGGCCCCAGGTGGCAGGAGTATGGTCCGAATGCACGAAGTGGGGGTGACATGGGATGTTATGGAGCAGGAGAGTCAGTTGGCCCGGTTGTAATTTTGGTCAAGGTGGACAGGTGGATGAACTAGTTGGAGGATGGGTTCCTGGAAATTTTAATAGCATTGTCCATTATGGTAATGAGCCAGTATTGGGTCTCATGATTGAGAAGCACGAGCCTCCCAAAGTTCGGGAAGGTGGAATGGATAGTGGTGATGATGCGGTGAGCATATGTACAGAACATGTTTCTCCTGTAACATATGTCATGACTGGTGGTGGTACAGGTGAGGCAGTTGCTGACTGGGGGTGTCAGCCAAAGAGCCAAACGCCGACTGCATGCTCTCCGGGTAATTATTTGGAAGCAGAGATGGAGCAAAGAGTGGTTGGGGTACGAACCTATGAGTTGATGAACAGCCTAGTGGACAGTCAGAGGACAGTGGGGCCAAATATAAGGCAGATGATACTCTGCCCACGCATGTAAGCAGGTAAGGCCACAAGGGGAGAGAGGGATGCCTGCGGTGTTCCACAAATGGAGGTGACACCGAGGCCATTGATATGGGCAGTCCCCGGGCAATGTGTATGAGGCTAGCGAGTCCCTCGCTAGCAGTGGTTGTGTAGATGTGAACCATGTAGTTCAACCGCTGGAGCAAGTATCGCCAGAAGAGGTTGAGGCTGGGGCCAGTGAACCCTGCTGCGAAGAAGCGGGATTGGAGGTGAGTAAGGAAAAAGTGCTGGGTAATGCAGGGTGTGGAGGACCGGGGTGCTGGTACTTAGTTGATTACGGATGAGTCTTAAGGCACAAAGGAATGTATCCGTTGGGAAATGTGATGGTCGCAGCAATCAGGGCATTGGGAATGAGCAGTTTAAGTTGTCGAATTTGGCGAGTGCTTCCGGGGTCTCTGATGGCAAACCTGGCGCTGGCGGTAAGGGCCGCAAACGTGGCACCATAGGTACACGGAAATGCAGTCAGCCCGATTGTGGGCCAGCACTCTTCTTGTATAAAGGAAAGAGGGTTGGCTTCTCCGAGCTGGGGAGTTAAGAACGGGTGTTGCCTGTTGAGGTGGGTCTTTGTAAATAAGGTTGGGTATATACAGGGTGTTTTTGAATTGAGTACAGATTTTTTTGGGAGATGATAGAAGAGGTCCTTAGAAGTATTTTTTGTCATATGAACATGGGGTCCCCGCAGCTCCGTTTACTTACAATACTGCATTGAACAATCAAATGACACCGGGACACAGTGTGCGTTGGTAGGCCTAGATTATTTTATTTTTAACAATGAACACAAGCAATCTACTGTAATAACTTTTAAAGTAATTGTTTGCAAGGAAATTTCAAGGTGCACGTGCTTGTTTGTTGGATTGGTCGTGGCGGACCAGTTGCTTGGCCACTGAGATCGCCAGATCTCACACCGATGGATTTTTTTTTTATGGGGAAGCATAAAATCAATGGTGTACTCCGAACAGTAGATACTGAAGCAGAATTGGCGGCTCGTGTTGTCACGGCAGCAGGAGACATCAGTGACCGTGCAAATCAACTGTTTCCACCCGTACATCAATCCATCATAAGGCGTTGCGAATTGTGCTATGAAGCAAATGGCGGTCATTTCGAACAATTACTGTAAAAGTCATACAGTAGATTGCTTGTGTTAATTGTTAAAAATAAAATAATCTAGGCCTACCAACACACACTGCGTCCCGGTGTCATTTGATTGTTCAATGCAGTATTGTAAGTACAGTAAACTCCCGATTATCCGCGAGCGGATTATTCGCGTTGCGGATTATCCGCGGGCGTCCCGAAAAAAAAAAACTCAATAAAACTACTATACTACTATATTTTGTTTATTGTTTTATGTTCTTTAGTACATAAAATAGAAATAATTTTTAATGTACTGTACATATTTTCACTGTTTGTATTACTTTCATGTACAATACAATCAAGCTGTTAAGCTAGAACAATTTTTATATTACTTGCCCCTCATTTTTAGCCTTTTTGCGGGTTATCCGCGAATTTCACTATCCGCGGTACCCGTGCCACCCAATTCCGCGGATAATCGGGAGTTTACTGTAAATGGAGCTGTGGGGACCCCATGTTCATATGACAAAAAATACTTCTAAGGACCTCTTCTATCATCTCCCAAAAAATCTGTACTCAATTCAAAAACACCCTGTATATCAGGAAGTGATATGTTTTTCTTATTCGTCGGACCTATGTGACATGTCATATCAGGTGGCTGTCACATGTGTCTGACGAAAACATCTTATTAATTATTTTCTGATCATTATTTGTGTGCTGTTTTTTGCTTAAAATTAATTAAATGCATTGATTACAAGTTAGTGTTTACATTATTTTTTTTTTTAGTTACTTTATTGAGGTAATTGTTGTTAGAGATTACGTTTGGATGTTTATTATCTTAATGTTATTTTAGCGAACATTGCCACATTATAGCAATGGAACAGCGTTGGCTATTGATGATGAGCTGGCATTGTCTTCTCGGGAGAATTTCTGAGAAGATAATGTCAGCTCCCAACATGTTATTGTAGCATTTTTTCGTGGTAGCTGATGCGTTGTTCCCGCAACGGGATGTAAAAAAAATATACAATAAGATATAATTGAGGCATGAATGCTGACGGCGTACGAGGTAGCGCTGTGATCGAGCTATGTCCCTTTTTTTTGTTCGACTGGATGGCCCTAATGAGGAGCAGTCAGCGTTTTATTCGTTGATGAAGTTATCAGTTCATCAGTGACTGTTGTTTTAAAGAGTTCCTTGCGTTTTAAGTTCTAGTTTTGTTTAATTTAAAGAATATATATTTTGTTATTTTGCACTTCCTGAATCTGCAGATGCATTCCATCCTCGGTTAACAAGGTTGAGAGGGCTCGATGACTGCATGTGTGTGTCCAGCAACGTTCTCATCCTGGTAAAGTTTCTGTATGTCCTGCCATAAATGATGACATCTGGTTGAGTCCGTTTCATTTTATTTGTTCTCTGCCATGGGATCCGCTTGAAGAAACTGAACTATTTTTGCATAGCCAGCATGCCGATAGTCAGTTGATGGCCGGGTTCCCTACGTACTTTGCGTTTGCTGTTGACAGAGTTCTGCTGCACGTGTGAGCTAAAGACAGAAGATAAGTTCTGCTTTGTTTACGATGCGAACTGTTTATTAAGAGTAGTGTTGAACATTTACATAATGATATATCCTAGTCTTGTGTATTAAGTCTGTATGAGCCTTTGTCTTAGCGGGCGTGCCCCAGAATATAGCCCGACAGGTCTTGAGGCCGCTTGTGGTGGTGGCTGCTGTGCATGGGCGTTGCGGTTGAGCAGCCGATCATGAGGGTAGTTTCCCGTTTAGCCCTAGGTGGCCAGAAGCGTGCGCTGCATTAGTTGGCATTGATGCTGGTTGGAGCCAGTCACCCGAGGAGGGTTACCGTGATTCCCCCTTCCTTATGGTATTAAAAGGAAACACAGGGCATCTGGGGATGCTGTTGTTTTGCACTAAAAGGGGCCGTTTCCGCAGAGCAAATCGACGGGAGGAACCTGTCCCACCCCCCCTTCCCCCTAATAGAGCCAGGCTCCCAGACAGCCGTGCGATGACATGTACTTTGAGGCTCGGAACTATATCCTGCTTGGTGTTTACAGGGCCACACCTGGTAATGTGTTAATTTGAAAAGAATCTCCATGTGGCGCATATTGTAATGGCAAGCGTGTATGCTTAAGTTTAGTGCGCAGATAAGATTACATAGTATGGGTAAGAGGGGTGCCTCGATTGCAGTATAATAAATGGTATGAGAACCCGTTACTTTGATGAATCTATTTGTAAATCTATTATTTAACTAGGATATTAAAAGTTATTTTTATAATTAACATGGTAGTCAAGTGTCATTTGTCCAATCTCAAATATCCACCCGGAACTCTTGATAAGTGCCCCTAGCCGATAATAGTGGTTGTTTGTGTTGGTAAGAAAAGGTGGGAGGGGGGACTCGTCACAATATTATGAAATGTTTGTATAATAATGCATTTGCCTGCAAAAAAATACATGCAGTTGCCATGACTTGGTAACCGACCCTAATTTACCGCTGTGCTATACAATTTTCTATAAATTAGCTTGTATGCATCGAGTTTTCTTCTTATATTTGACGTCATTGACTTCAACAATCATGGCTGACGCTAGTTACCACGGCTTCTTAGTGGTGGTGTTGATGATCAGTATATTTCCACACTACTCATTCTTTAACTTCTTGGGTTAGATCATCTGAACTGGAAAAGGGTGTACCGTGACTTGTCACTCATTCCAATGTAGCATTGGCCAGCAAAATCTTTTCTTGCACTGTGCAAAACAGCATTCCATTGTTGACAGTGGTGGTCTTTGGCTTATGAGCAGCAACATGACTTTTGTAACTTACGAGGGCGTTCAAATTTGACCTGAACTTAATTTTGACGTAGAACTACGTCTATCAGGGGTGCAGCCGAGGAAAAATTCAGACGCGATTTTTCGTTCAAAAAGTGATGTACATATCTCAGTCTATATCTTTCTATCACTATATCCTACAACTATGGTCATTATCTCGTTGGAAAGAGGAAGGTTGAGTCTTGAATAATGAGCAAAAATTTCACCAAATGAGCCACTGGGTCGAAAGTTACAGCAAACTAAAGTTAAGTGAATTTTATGCTCGCAATCGTAATAACGGAGTGGCGCTGCTGCAGCATATACGTGTGCGAGATGTATTGGAACTAATTGGAGCTAACCATAGCCTACGAGAAAAGGCCTGTGCATTTAATATAAAGAAGGCCTGTGCATTAGGTATAAAAACATGGAAACACGAGCGTTTTAAGATAATATCATGAAATCCTGTCATCTGCCGGCGAAATCAGTACATCATCATTTATATAAAATCAGCAACGGTGGACGTTGTCACAACAAAGAAAAAATCTAACAATGAGTTATCTAACAATGGATTATTTTCCGATTATACAAACGGGTGGGTTCGCTTCTAGTTTTCTACTAAAAATATGTTGTAAAATAATAAAATATATATTATTTTAAGCAGATTAATTATTTTAAGAAATGAACTTTGAAGTTTTGTTAATTTCTTAAAACAAAACAATAAATCTGACTAAAAAAATATATGTTTTCAAACATGTTGGTCTTAGTTGTTTGTAAAAATATAAATATATGGGTCTTTAAAACAACAGTGATTTTACGACATAGAGTCGACGCGTTTCAGCCGTGGCGTTCTTCAGGACTGATTCAGATACAAGGGTTCGAATTAAAAACATTCATGAACATTACTCCTCGATCTAAGACAGCAAATGGGCAGCGAGTGGTGTGGCAATTTATAGAAATTTAAATAGTGTAGCAGACTGTAAACCTGTCGAGCATCACATAAATGTAAGACGGAGAATGATTGACTATGGAGTTGGCGATTTATTTTTAGTGGACGTTACCTTAAATGGTTCTTCAAAATTTATATTGGGCTCGATATATGTACATCCAAATACTTCACGTTTAGATTTAAAAATGTTCTTATTTTCTGGATTAAAGAAATACACCGACATCTGCAAGCAAATAGATGAAGAGTTTGAGGTGGATGCGGATATGCCTATGATATTGATGGGCGATTTTAATATAGATGCCAAACGAAACGAAGGAGCATTTGAATTTATGAAACATCATTTCAATTTAGACATAGTCCCGACTAACTATCCAAGTACACTTGGAAATACTTACATTGATCTGTCATTTACTAGAAATATAACTCCGAAATACTTACATTGATCTGTCATCTGTTTGTTACTTTTCATATCACAGACCCATTCTTCACAAAATTGTAATGTAATTGAATATATTAACTTTTTTTTTTTTAATTTTGTTCTTTTTTTTGCCAAAAAATACACACTAACGGTAACCAATAATAACATACAGTAGTAGTTCTACGCCTTAAAAACCCGCGGCTTTGGCAGCCACCAGAGCCTCCGTCAATTTTTTTTATAAATCCAGGAAACCATAAACACACACACCAGACCACATGCATGCACGCACGCACACACACACACACCCCCACACACACTTATACAAACACACACACCACACACAAATTATTTCTTAAAGAACTCTCCTTGCTTCTCTACACATTTTTCCCCAGCATTCTGGGAGCATCTGGAGACCGGTTCTGTAGAAATCTTCTGGCTGATGTCGAAACCATGTCAGGACAGCCTTTTTCACTTTCCCATTAGAGACGAACTTCTGCCGTCCCAAGAACTTTTTCATATGTCCATAAAGGAGACAGTCACATGGGGAGAGATATAAGCCGTATGGAATATATGGTAAGATGTCTCATTTGACTTCCATAGTCAGTTTGGCTGTGTGTGCTCTGGCATTGTCTTGCAGAAAACAAACGCCACTCGTAAGGAGTCCTGGTCGCTTTTTCTTTAATGCCAGCTTCAGGGATGTCCTCAACATGCCACACCAGTAGGGTGCGTTTATGGTTCGACATTCTTCCAGAAAATCGACATGAATGATACCCTTAATGTCCCAGAATACAGTCGCCATCACTTTCAACGTCAACTGGTCATCTTGAATTTCTTGGGTCATGGTGAGTCAGTGTGTTGCCACTCCATGCTCGCAAACTTGATTTCAGGAGTATGGTGATGAATCCAGGTCTCATCAGTGGTCACAGCACGCCTTAGAAAGATGTCACCTTCCCTGCCATATCACTGCAGCAGCATGGAAAAGATTTCCATCCAGGTGGTTTTGTGATCCACGGAGAGTTGCTTAGGGTCCCATCTGGCACAGATCTTGTTCAATTTCAGGTTATTGTGGATGATGGTCTCCACACTGCCAGTACTGATGTTTAGAATTGAAGCCAATTCTCGGACATGAATCCGCCTGTTGTTCCTTATCAGTTCATTTGTTCATGCGATGATACCATCATTGACAGCAGTTGCTTTCCTTACCTTATGAAGTTTATTGCCAGTGGATTCTTGCCCTCCATCAAACTTTTGGTACCAAGCAAAGACGGATGATCGAGACAAACATGACTCGGTGAACTGTTTTTGAAGTCTCTGATAAATTTCAGATGCTTTCACACCTTCGTTGTCGAGAAACTTGATGATCATTCGTTGTTCCACATTGGTAGACACATCACTGTCCATTTTGTTTTGTTTAACAATTGTTTGTCATGGCAACCGGATGAGTGGTGCTGCATTTGATTGACAGGTGGTAGTTGCCATCCCAACAATGAAAGTTTAGATTTTTACAACAGTGAAATTTACAAAAAGCAGAGTAATAAATTTGAACGCCCCCTAGCAGAACATGACATGAAGCTCCTGATGAACATCTTGTAGCCGGGCAATGGACGCAACCACTTGGAAGTCTTTCTATAAATGTGCTGCTGTGATATCTCATTTTTGATGGACCAATCTGATTAAGACAAGTCAGTCTTGATTTCCCACTCCTGGAGCTTTCCACTTTAAAATAACATCAACTGTTAATTTTGGCAGATGAACTTATGCTACATGGCAGTTAAGGATAAGCTGCTGAAATGGCAGCGTATCTTATTTGAAAATATCACCGATCTGCTTGGACATTGTTAAATGCCGTAACGATTGAATATGTCAATTTCAAAATCTGTGAGCACTTTCATTAGTGCTCTCAACATATATTTTTTATGGATAGCAGTCTCTTAGGGATGTCCAGTTTCGAATGATCATTCGCTTGATGTTATTTTTTCAATAAAGACATAGGTTAACTCAAGAATGGGGAAGTATGGCTTATTCATGAAAGCATATACGAGGGTGAAAGCATATATGACATCATTCGCCACTTTTAAGGATGTTGTCTGTATGTCTATAATTGTGACGTGGCATGATCCCACGCGTTTACTGTGTACACAAGAGTACTGTTATCATGCCGCAGCAACTGGTTGTACACTCCCAAGTTGGAGATTTGCGGAACGAAGGCATCAGTCTTTTGTGAGCGAAAGGCTTAAATTGCACTGTAATCCATAAGGAAATTTGCAGTGTCTATGGGAATAATGTGATTTCTTGTCCTGAAATTGTGAAGTGGTGCCAGCAGTTCAAAAATGGGTGCTCAGATTTGACAGACGAATACTATGCAGGAAGACCATCCATGCCCAACACTCCCAAGCACATTGCCCGCATTAATGAGATGATTCTGGGCAATAGACAAATCAGAATTAAAGAAATCACCAGAACGCTTAGTGTCCTTTATGGGAGTGTGCTGACATGGATTTTTAATGCAGTGGCATGGAAGAATTAATTTCATGTTCAGACTAGTGTTTACAATTGTTGGGTGATTATGTAGAAAAGTGAAATAAGTGGTGCACGTTTCCTCAGAATGTGTATATGGGATCTTAACTTACCATTTCAGAGTCTAACTTACTTTTTGATTCACCCTCGTGTCAAATTCATCCATTCTGCAGCAATGCATAAATCAAAGACAGGGCGGAGGGGGGGGGGGGGGGCCGCCAAGAGGATACCTCCTACCAAAAACTGCGAAGGGTCAATCTTATTCATTATGAATAACATAAATAGAATTTCTTCCTCAAACAAAATTACTCAAAAAAATATTTAATGAAAACTAATGAAAATTACAAATTGTGATAAAATCACTCTTAATTATTGTCAATTTTAATTATTGACTTAACAACCAATTTGAATTGGCAATAATTAGATATACTGATTTTTGTAATTTTTATTATTTTGCATTAAATTGTTTTTGATTGTTTTTGGTTGAGGAAGAAATTCTATTTGTTGTTTTATTCATTTAATACGTCAATGTTTATATCATAGCTTATTCATTTTGATGTTCTATGAGAGACAGCACTCTATTTACCATAATGCGCAACCTGAGATATCATTCTCTATGAGGTTATAATTTAAAAGAAATAGAGAGGCTCAAAAGAGATCTAATAATGATGTTGCATCTTAGGCCTCAAAAGGAATCTCATAATAATCTTGTAATCCGGCACCTCAAACAATAAACATGGCTCTACTAATGAAAAAAAGTTCCTACAAGCAGGGGAACAAAAAAAAAAAAAAAAAAAAAAAAAAAAAAAAATCCTACTCTGTAATGCACAAGCTATTGTCGAGAACAGATGTATAAAAAAAAAAAAAAAAAAAAAAAAAAAAAAAAAAAACCTGTCCCCCTCACTTTATCCATTCTTGCTATTACAGAGTTCATTATAAAAATGAAGATTCATTTTTTTTTTGCCTGTCCGTATTTATTTATCTTTGGCTCTCTTAAGAAAATTTATGCAAATCTAAAATTTTTATAAATTAAGATAAATAAAACTCCTTTAATTAAAAGAAAACAAATAAATTAAAATAAATAATAGAAAACAATGCAAAAAGTCATCCAATTGATAAAGTAAATGTTGAAGGGCCAAAACAATGAAACAAAGATCTTGTGGAGAAACACAGATGAAATACAGAACACAGGAGAAACTGAGATCTAGTGAAGAAATGTTAAACGAACACAGTGAGGCAGATGGATTACCAATGGGCAGCCCATTATTAACCATACTTGCCAACATATATTTAAATCACATAGAACACATATTACTTAACACTTCACAACATAAACAATACATAAAAATTTGGATGAGATACGTTGATGATATATTAATTATCACAAATAGGCCAATAGAAATATTAACACAATTATTAGAAGAAAGATATCCACTGAAATTCACCCATAATTGCATGTCAAACAACCAAATCACATTTCTAGATTTAAAAATTATAAGAGAAATAAATACACTAAATTTTGAAATATATGAAAAACCTACAAAAGGCAATAACATACCACATTATTTATCACAATAACCCACACACCAAAAAATTAACACAATTAACCAATATATACAAAGAATAAAAAATCTCACATCTCCAAAATATATCCCACTAAAATTAAAAATCTGAAAATAAACCTATCACAAAATAAATATCCCATAGAACTAATTGATAAAATTTATATAGAAGCATTCACCAACACAAGAAAAAATAACACAACTCCATACGAACAATACAAAAGATATTCAATACAATACAATAATAAAACCTTTCACAAACAGAAAAAAATCCTAGTACAGATACCAAACATTAAAATCATACCAAAAATAACAAATAACATAACCAAAACATTAATAACAACCACCAATATAAAAACAACAAAAAATCAAAACAATAACACAATTTCTAATTTCAAAGACATATGCCAAAATAATAAAGAAAAATGGAACATCACTAAAATAATATATCAAATTCCATGCGCCAATTGTCAACACATTTAAACAGGTCAAACAAAAAGACAATTAATAACACGAATAAAAGAACATGAAAGAGCACTTAGAAACAAAGATAAAAACAATCATTTAGTGAACCACTGCATTAACCAAAATCATAATCCGGATTGGAACAAAATCAAAATCATTAGTAAAGAAATAAATTATAAAAAAAGACTAATAAAAGAAACCATCAACATTATTTCGAATGAAAAAAATTTAGCCAAACCATCTATAGAAATTAATAATAAATGGAAATTACTACTAAAAATATAATATCACTCCCCTGGCACTCAACAATCCTGATCACAACAATCACACTAATATCACACATTGTATTAGATTACATTATTTTGTTTTTTATTATTATATCTTCCATTCATTCAAAAAACTTTAATACTGAAGATGGGAAAAAATCCCGAAAACGTTATACTTCAAGTTAATCATCTACGTGTTACCAATCATCGAACTTTCATCATAGACCTTCTTCATCTGTAACTGTGTGCCTCACTGTGTTCGTTTAACATTTCTTCACTAGATCTCCGTTTCTCCTGTGTTCTGTATTTCATCTGTGTTTCTCCACAAGATCTTTGTTTCATTGTTTTCGTCCTTCAACATTTACTTTATCAATTGGGTGACTTTTTGCATTGTTTTCTATTATTTATTTTAATTTATTTGTTTTCTTTTAATTAAAGGAGTTTTATTTATCTTAATTAATATATAATTATCACAACTCCTACTAAAATTTTTATGATTTCTCATTTCAAAAATATTTTTAGAAACTTAATTCATTTGTTTAAGAATTAAAATAATGAATTTTCTCACTTGATTTTCAATTAAAAAATTCTCAACAATTTCTAAGGCTTTCCTATAATCATGTTTGATTATTAATTCACACCAACGATGTTTAACCTGAAACAGCATTTGAAAAAAAAAACAAAAAAAAACCTGGATTAGTAACATTATGCATTGTTATTTAAGTAAATATAAGGTGTGCACAAATGAAAAGTAGACCTCAGTTATATCTAAAGAATATTTAATTACAGAACATTTTAAGTACAGAATATTTGACGTACAGTTAATGTGTAACATGACGCTTACACATAGTTGCCTTTGATAATGATGCACTGATCTCAGAGCATAAGAAGCAACTGATGGCTTCAGTGTTGAAACTCCTGGGTTGCATACGGATCCTTTTTTCCACGGTGTTCTGCACTTCCTTGTCACAGATGAAGTGATGACCTGTCAGTGATTTTTTTTAAGGGGCCGAAAATATAGGAGTCACATGACAAGATGTCGGGGCTGTACAGAAGATGTTTGAGGACTTCCCATCAAAATGTTTCCAGCAGGTGGAGGGTATCCTTGGCCACAAGTGGCTTAGCATTGTCCTGGAGCAGCACTATCCATTTTGAGAGTTTCTCTCCGTGCTTGTTTTCAATGGCCTGTTTTGGCTTCAGCAACATGTTGCAGTACCTTTCAGAGTTAACTGTTTCACCCCGTTCTAACCAGTCAAGGAGTATGGGTCCTTCTTCGTTCAAAAAGAAACTGAGCATCACTTTTCCGGCCTTCACGGCAGAGTGAGCTGTTTTGGGACGTGGGGAGCTGGGATGACGCTACATTTATCGACAAGCATATTTATCAAATTTGATTAGATACAATGACGCTACAGTGAAAGTCTCCTTTTCATTTGGGCACATCATGTATATTAAATAGATTTAACGAGTGTGAAAAAATATTTAATTAAAATAATTTATGTGACTGATTGCCAGGATTACTTTGACCTAGGCAAAATCCATTCTGAGAATTAATTCCAGGGAAAACGTAGAATGGGAAGCAGGCTTGTAAATGTTCCAATGCTATCTCGTTGAAATCAAAGAAGCACTACAAAACTTTACAACTGGTTCGGAAACTAATGGCTCCTCTCCACTGCTATGACAGTCACAGAGAAGAAATGGTGGTTACGGCTGTGCTTAGCAGCTGCATCCTCCCCACCTGTGCTATTATTCTATTCCATCAAACCGCTTTGAATTGATTATTATTAAAAGTTGAGTTGTTGCATGTTTTCGCAGCACCAAATCCAGTGCGAGTCCTTTTAATCAACATTTTATTAAAGAACCTTTATAAAAGTTTGAGTGTCATCTCAAGCCCAAGTCGTTTGTGCTCCAGAGTGAATCTCAGCAGATGTTAACAGACAGAAAGTGATCACGTAATCTATGACCTGACAACATGGTTTTGTTTATTTATTCAGTTTCTGAACCTATCCCATAGTACTGCTACGATTGCTTTTATTTCAACAAATGAGTGGAGCTTCACTTTCCATTCTACTTTTTCCCTTTAATACAGTTACATTCTATTTTAACGATGTATATGCTATTACATGGAACATATCTTGATCCAATTGCACAAGCATTCCTACAAATGCTTGGCGACTTGCATCAATATGGATCTCAAACCTGAGGTTGAAGTGAGGTTGAGATAGGAGGGGTGGTTTGGTTAATGAATTCTTCACACAATCGAAGGCATCCTGGCACTCCTGGGTCAAAAGCCTCATAGGGTAGTTGATGGCACTCAGCTCAGACAGTAAGCTCTTAAAAATCTGCACCATCTCTATGAAGCATTTGACCTCACGGGCGTTTTTTGGGATGGAATAAATCAACATCGATGCCAGATGGGAGGAGACCTCTGGCTTCAACACAGCAGCCCAAGATTTCTGGAGGAATCTTGACTTATCGAAGTTTACCTTCAAATTATACTGGTTTGAGGATATTATAATTTGTCAACACATCTGGAGTTTCCACTATAATATCGTCCAATTTGATGACTACAGGTGCATTTTGAAGTCAGACCCCACACCATCGAGATGCTCGGTGCGAGTGCGCTGCGAACTACAGTCATGTCAGGAAAAAATTGTTCCAGATACTTTTTATACAGACCCTGTATAGCTGCACTCAAAAGATCAATGAGTGATTTTTAGATTATTACATAGATTTGGTGCAATAAAATAAATTAATTAAATTTCCACTTTTGGAAGAAGAGCTTATTGAGGTTATGAGGGAGAACATGAAGATAACATTGAAAAGACTCGTGAATGTAGCTTGAACGTAGATAAGAATTGTGTGGAGATAAAATGACAACTACTAGAACAAAAGTTTCGACGAACCTACACGGATCGGATCGGATCGGATCGGATCTCAGGCGAGATGAGCTCTGCAGACAGTGAGCCGAGCCACGAAATCGGAGGGTCGAACGTGCAAGTTCCGAATCAAGTGAGGCATCAAGATCATCATAGTTTGGGAGAAATGACTACAGCCACAGGAGGAGGTACCATCCTACATCTGGGATCATATGCTCCAGGGCTGTAGTCAGTGGGGTCGACGACCAACCCATACTGGAAAAAGGTCCGCCTCACCAATATGAGAAAAGATCCGACTCGGTGGAATTTTTGAAAATCGCCCCCCCCCCCCCCCCAAGATAACGTCCTGGCTACAGCCCTGTGCTCCCATGAAAGAAGACTTCAAGGACGAGCGAGAAATTAAGCAAGGAGACTTATTGGTGACATCACCATCATGGGAAAAAGAGAGTTTTAGCCGACGAACTGTAAACATAGGAAGACTCAACGGACAGTTGATTTTAACTGCATTGACATTTGAAAAAGAAACTGTTTTTTTTATAGTGGATACCGAATATGAGATATCCATGATCCACATGTCTGTGTTGATGAAATTATCAGATAAAGCAAGAAAAATCATGGCCCCTAAAACCAACATTGTTGCAGTGGAGAATCTAAGACACTGACTGAGGCGATAGAAGACACTGACTGAGACGCTGACCAGAGTCGGGGAGCTTTGGGTTATACCCAGATACTACATGTTATGAATCATGGAGACTGCAAGGCAATCATGGGGTTAGACATGTTACGGGCCCTGAAAGCAACCATGAAGATCGAAGTTGACTACCTGCCATGTTTATGCAAAGATCTGCAGAAGATAGACGACACTTCGATTGAAATGAGTATATGGAGGCAATCACCAACAAGTTCTCTGGCTACCAACACACGATCGACATGGGTGATGCCAAGCTGATAAAAACTAAGCTGTATCATCTTGCTCCGGCTAAACAACTGGCCTTGCGAGACATCATCAAAAAGATGAAAATACAGGGAGTATTGTCACGTATCAAGAGTCCATGGGATCTCCAGTATTTTCTCACTGAGAAGAAATCAATGCATGAATTCTGCTTTGTGTTATGCGTGTGGAAACTCAATGAGGTTACGAAGCCCATAAACTGCTACCAACTGCACATAGACCAAATCCTGTGCAAGTTGACTCATGCCCATGTGTTCTCTGTTCTTGATCTGAAAGCGGTCGTCTGGCAGATACCACTCGACGCATCTTCACATGAGAAGCATTTGTTCAGGCTAGATCGAAGTTTTAGTGGACCCCTGTCAAGTGACTCGGTGCAAGCTCAAAATGTAGCAAACGATTGAACAGAAGTACGCCATTAATTTTGCATTGGGCTGGGGAAATTGTGTATGGAGAAGTTGGGCATGATTCGCGAGGCATTCAAGGATAAAAGCATGTCATAAACTGCAGTTTTTAAGTGGCACAATCTCTTCAAAGATGGATGAGACAACATGCAACACGTGTGACAAATGCTGAATTCAACTGTCGGTTAAGTGTGCGCATTATCGCAGATCGAATTGGCATTGAAAAAATTATCATTGCAAATTTGGTGATGCGGAAGATCTTTACCAAATCGTCCTGAAGGTCTTGACGGATGACCAAAAGCAGAGGTGCAAAACGGCATGGCGACGATTTCCCAACCCTTTTACAGTCACGACTTGGCACCAGCAGACTTTTTCTTATTCCCAAAAGTGAATTCCCTCAAAGAACACCACCATGGGACCCTAATGGCCATCAAAGAAGCTTGCACTCGTACCCTTAAGGACCTTTCGAAATCTGCCTACCAGAAAGCCTTCGCATCGTGGAAAAGCCGCTGGCAAAAGTGTGCCGATGCTCAAGGGATGAACTTTTAAGAATTTAAGGTTTTGTAGCAATATCTGAAATAAATCTATTTTTCCGAAACTTTTCCCGAAAGTTTTTATACAAACCCTGTATAGTGCTCTCCTCCTTTCAGTGTCAGTCTTCTTACAGGAAAATATAGATCGCGAACTGCCTTACATTGGTCCCAATTTTCAGTGCGGGACAATATGCCATGTGCCCAGTCGGCGAGATGAGATACGGCCAACATGGGAAATAATCTTTTGAGTGCATTCCGAGAGATCTCATTTATCCTTGCCTGGCTTTCTAATGTGTGTAAGTAGACTTCTAAATCAGTGTATCCGTCAAAGGGTGGGACATTAATTCACCTCCTAAACTTGTCTAGGTCACCTTATTTTCATGGTCCACTTCTGATGGCCTGGCTTTGATTTTCAATGCTGTCCAAAAGTGTCTTCAGTAATTGGGTCTGTGCTGAGATGGAGTATGCTTTAATTTCCGCTACTGTGAAAATATCCACCTCCAAGGTCGCCCTTAGGACATTATCGGAGGTAATGACTTATTCATTTCATAGGATGAACAGTTTTGCTTCTACAGCATTTGCCCACACCACATGGGGTGGGGGTGCCTCGAGTCCTATCCAGGCGGCTACCTCTTTTAGTACAGAGTCACAAATCAAACCGGTCGGGCACCTATGTTGAAATAAGGTTGCCACGATCCTGTCAAGCATTATTGGATCCAGAGACATTTTCCTTAGAGTTCAGAGGTACTTCTGGTCATATCGAATTCGGAAAGGCTTTCATCAAGCATGCAAAAATTTGTAACGTCCCATGACCATTACACCACTGTCAGCCCTCCTAATCAGATATACAGGGTGACTCAAATCATGTGTAAAACAATTTAAGGGGGTATTATAGAGATCAAGGTAAATACAAAAAGTTCATATGAACATGGGTCCGAATTTGAACGATAACTGAGATATGAACAGAAATAAAAATGCTGCCACCAAGATCAACAAGTTAATAACTCGGGTTCTGTAAAGCCTAGATTAATGAAATTTGGAGGAATAACAGGGTACATAAAACTGTGTATACCATTAAAATTTGATCGAATTCCAACAAGAAGTTTCCGAGTTACTCATTCAACATCATAACACGTGTTCACTTGTGAGTACTAACCAGCACTTGTTACAATTTTGACTGTGCATGTTTTTAATACTTTTGCTAAATTCCATTTATCGGAAATTGTCTCGCATGTCAAGGAGGGCATCGGTTCTCGATATAGGGTTGGCGATCAGAAGGTTTCTAGCCACTCAGATGTAGCATTGTTGTCAGTAATAACACGGCTGTGGGAGGGAGGGAGGGAGGGGGGGGGGGGGGGGGATTCTGCAGTGGGAGGGGCAAAGAAAAAGGTGAGATGTGTTAGTAGATGGCACCCGTCCTATATTTATCCCAGCTCAAAACTCGTTGAGGCGTTTCCCCAACAGATTTCACCAGGACTGTCCCTCAAGGAATTTTGAATTGCCCACATCATTTTAATAGTCCGTTGTTGGACTTGCGCCAATCATCAGAAAGTTCTCCACAAAGGGTTCCATAGAAAATCTATTTCAATAAAGAACAGAAACAAACACAATCGGGCAAATATATACTGAACATAATACAGCGATAATGAATTTTGTGAGTAACACTCAACATATGGTAGATGTGAGTTCTCAAAAATTCAATCTTCATCTTCGAGTTTAACAGGTAATTGGAATTCGTTTGTCGGTCACTTTAAATGATCAGGTAAGTTACCATTGCTAACGCAAAATACTGCTTAATTTTATGCAATAATTGATTAAGATTTTTAATTTATTTTTTCTCATTTCAGGTGGCGCCCCCCCCCAATAAATCGTCGTTTGTCGATCTGTGGCATATCATCACTGATTTGCTTCATTAACCATCATGCACCTCATCTTCCATTATAAGTTTTAGTTTTTCCATATCCTCCAGCTTTCATAGCCCACATCAAAAAAAATTCAAAATTGTGGGAACAGACATCTCTCTCATTAGCTTGAGCATAAACCATTTCGCTCCTCTGGCTTCATTGTTATCAGCATCGTTTCTCGGTATTCAATTCATTTTCTGCTACTGCTTCACATCATCAATACTCAGACTAACAATGTCCGAATTTTCCATTATAAGATCTAAACGGCTATAACTTGACATTTTCATCACGTCCTCAATAAACATCTCCTAGCCGTATATCGTCGCATCCAATCGATTGCATACAAATTTTTCCTTGTGGATAATTTCCCAAACTTTGGATCGGTATGCTTCATCTTGATGGGCACCAGCATCAGGTTACTACAACAATGTCCACAATCTTCCCGAATTGGGAGCATGGAAATTCCTTCAGAAGTATCATCGCTGACAGTGACTTTCCGATCAACAAGACTTAGTATTAAAGGACTGGCATCATTACGGGTATTAAATATGTATGTATAAATGTGTTTGTATATGAGCTATTAACAAAATTATCTCCTTGATTGCTGTAATTATTATCCCTATTATTCTTTTAATTATAATGTTAAATTACTTATATTATACCGGGTGTTCAATTTATCTGAAGACATTGAAATATCTCGAGAACCACACATCGGATCAAAAAAAGTGTGGAATGAAAAATGTTCGTCTCGAAGGGGGACATCTACCGTATTTTCGCGAATATACCCCGCGGGTTATACATTTTTACATCTGCGGAAGGGCGGTGCGGGGTATCTAGGGGTGCGGGGTTTCCAAATTATTTTTTACATGAATGATGTGCGAGATGGAAACCATGAACAAGTTGAACTAGAAGTGGTAATAATGCAATCTAGAAACTGTTTCAATAGAATGATTCAAATGAGTGAACTGCTATCTTCCGCCAATCGACAATCGAACAGTGCAGGTAAAACGAAACGAGTGGTCCGAAAGCAACGCTTTCACTGCCATACTCGTCCAGAAAGTAACCACGGGAAGTACACTGAACTAGGCAAGAAGCCAGATGAAACCTAGTTAAGTCATCCAGAGGATAAGATGGAGTCCTTTCCTATCAGGACAATCGACAATCGAACAGTGTAGTGTATCGGTTTTCAAGTGGAACTTGAAGCATAGCTTCCATAATCTCACCCTTCATAATCATATTCCAAGGGAAATACACTGAGCTAGAAAAGAAGCCTGATGTACCCACAAGGGTCATCCAAAGTATGAAAGAAAATTGCCTCCTCTTGGTGGAGGAAAATTTGATTGACGACTGTCTAGACTAGAAGCAGACCACTAGTATTAGATAAAACACGACCTATGAAGTCCAGTAATCTGGAAATAAGACATTATCAATGTCTTCAAAATTAATATCAAGTATATGCCTTGGATCATGATATCTCTTTCTATGCATAGGATGCTTTAAAATGCCCGAGACTAGCTCGTTGCTATGATTTTCTATATTGGGCAGCATGGATTCCATGAGCCCTTGAACGTATTTGCCAATATGAGTCATGTTGAAGTCATTATAAATGGAGGAATTGCGAACAATTCTCCGATCTTTTTGCGCAATAGTCCTAAGGGTAACGTTTTGGAACGTTTGCAGTTCTTTCCATCTAGTTTTACATATTGTGGCCCAGCAGAGCAATCAAGCTAAACTTGGCTCTCCTGGCCTTATTCAACGCATAAGTTGCGTGGGGAGTCCAGGTAAGTTTAGAGTCAATAACAACACCAAGATATTTATAAGTTTCAACCCAGTCCAGTTTTTTGCCATATAGTGTTAGAGAATCTAATGATCTCTTTCTCTTCTTGGAGACAAACATCGCCTTGCATTTGTCTACATTCAATTTTAGCCTCCACTTGCTAAACCAGCTTTCACACTCCTTTAGAGCCTTCTGCAGCCGCGAGACTACTACGGCTGGTTGACGAGCACAGGTCAGTATAGCAGCGTCATCTGCGTAAAAAAAGAGCTTACATTTGGAAGGACGTGGAAAGTCTCGCATAAAATAATTGAATAATACTGGCCCCAGGACTGAACCCTGTGGGACACCAGCTTTTACTTCATACATAGGAGATAGACTATCTCCAACTCTGGCCTGAAAGAACCGGTTGGAGAGAAACGAATGTATCAGAGTAATTATGTCTTGAGGAAATCCATCCATAATCATTTTAAAAATAAGACCATCGTGCCAGACTTGGTCGAAGGCTTTGTGTACATCGAGGAAAACGACCCCACAATACATAGAGAGATTAAGGGGCTCATTGATATCCGCTGCGAGCCTCCATGTTTGGAGTTGGCAGGAATGGTTTGAGCGAAAGCCAAATTGTTCATCGCGGATGAGATCGTTGGCATCACAGTGCTCAATGAATCTCTTGAGAATTGTTTTTTCCAGGATTTTGGAAATTGATGGTAACAAGCTGATGGGCCTGTAGCTAACAGGATTTGCAGGATTTTGTCCTGGCTTAGGAATGCTTAAGACAACTGATTGCTTCCAAGCATCCGGGAAGTAAGTGTTCTTCCAGCAGTCGTTAATCACTTTTGCAATATCTTGAATTGTATTTGGAGGTAAATTTTTCAAAGCAGTGTTCTTAATAGAGTCTTTACCTGGAGCTTTTCTCGTTTTTAAATTTTTAATGATGCTTAGGACTTCATTTACATCAATGCTATGTTTTGGGAATTCATTGCCGTGAATATTATAGAAGCCAGTTATGCAGGATTTTACTTTCTCGGACATATCAAGTCCTATTTGCCGACCATCAGTAGGCGTGACAAACTGTTCTGAAAGTGAACTTGCAATAAGCTGCGCTTTATCATCATCATTCGTGATGAATTTGCCATTTTGGGCTAACAGAGGTGGGATATTAATGGCTTTCTTGTTTTGCAAGGCTCGAACCATGCACCACATAGAGTTATCGTGGGTCGACAGACTCTTAACTTTATCATTCCATCTGTCATTACGAAGTGCTTTTACCTCCTCGTGAACTCTTCTTGTGAGCCTATTATACTTGGTCTTAAGCCATGAATCACGAGTTCGGTACCACTGCCTTCTAACCTTATTCCTTTGCTCAATTAATTGTTTGATTTTTGGGGTGAGATCAAGGTGATCAGCTCGCTTCGACTCTAAGGGCGAAGCACTAGAGTCAATAGCTGCATTTATACGTTCAGTAAGCCTTTTCACATTGGTATGTATGTCGCTCGTACTATGTACGTTATTTAGTGGGTCGTCATCATTTTTGAGAATTTCTCTAAAAAATTTCCAGTCTTGTTTGAGCCTCAGTTCTTCTTTGAGGTCAATGTTTACGTTATCAAAATTTAGTGCAACTGGTTTATGGTCTGAGGATAGATCATTGACAGTATAGATACTGAATGATTTGTAGAAGCCCTTCAACAACACAATATCAAGTACATCGCTTGAAGGAGAATGATCACAATAATATGTATCATCCACAGGGCCTACTGCAATAATATCAGATTGCTTTTGCACGTAGCCATACAAAAGGACACCGTTTTGGTTATGGCATCTTGAATTCCAGTGCGAGTGCTTAGCGTTCAGGTCTCCCGCCATAATAACGGGAATATTCCCGGAAAACAGCTCGTCAAGCTCATTGGCATCGAATTTATGCTTGGGCGCATTATATAGAGCCACTAGTTTCACTTCTCCCAGTGTGGCATCAGTAATGATAGCAGAGGCAGCTTCCATTCCCATATAGTCTCGGGTTGGTTCCTCCCGATGATGAATGCCTTTCTTAATAATAATTGCTGACCCACCTGACGGGGACTTTACTGTAGTGGGAAGAATTCTGTCTTTACGATAGACACAGTAACCAGGTAGCCTGAATTCGCGGTCTGGCCTTAAGTGTGTCTCACATAGAAATGCTATGTCTATATCCCATTGGGTTAGGAAGTTGTAAAACTCAATACGCCTCCGGGGGACCCCCCTGGCGTTCCATATTACGCAACGAAGTTTACCTCGATTTGTAATAGAATAACATCGATCAGCCATACTGTCAGTGTTTATTCGTAAGTATTCCACTCATCAGTGGCATTTTCTTGCCCAGTTCGTTAACAAATTGCATACACTGCCAATTTGTTTATACATTTCTTGAAAATCATTCACGTTAATGCTCTTATCTTGTTTGGAGACCATTGAGGCATAGGAAATCTCCGGGGACACTTTAGCACTTTGCACTCTCCTGACTTGCGGATATTTAGGACATTTTGTGTAACTGGAGGTGTGTTGTCCATTACATCGAATACATTTTGGGGGATCTTGTCCTTTTACATTTGGGCAGTCTTTTGACTGATGATCTTTAGCGCATTTGTTACAACGGGGGGATTCCGTGCAACCCATAGATACATGGCCAAATCGCAAACAATTATAGCATTGTAAAGGTTTCTTATTACCTCGAAACATTTCAACACTGACAGCTAAAGGCCCTATGCGGGTCACATTTTTAAGTGTCTTATTGTGTTCAGTGTTTGATAACAGAACCAGAATCATGGGCATATCAATTGATCCTTTGGCTTTTTTAAGCCTAATCACTTTCTCAGGGAAGTAGTTGGCCTTTTTCAGGTCTTCATTAAAATCGTTAAGGTCATAGGTCACGTCTACATTTCGTATAACGTATTTGAGGACTTTTTCCGATTTAAGTTGATGATGCTGAATCTTTAGCACGTTATCAGCCTTAATGCCAGACACCAATTTACTATGAGTTTCCTCATCATGACACCTTATTTTGATCGTCTCTGCTCTGCCTGTGTGTACAGTAATTTGGTTAATCGCCACATGCTTTTGAATCTCGCCCAGGATTTGCTTGATTGGCTGACCGTGAGTACGTATTATGATTGGCGGAATATAGGAGCTGCTCTTGGTATTTGGCTTTTCAACATTTTTTCGCTGTTCGGACTTGCTTTCTCGAAAAGCAACAGCGATTGCATCATTTATATCAACAACATCCTTAATGTTGTCAATTTTCAA
>JAHWFO010097808.1:82167-113129 GCA_023313115.1 Rhysida immarginata | reverse complement strand
ATCCTTCCCAAGACGTGTTGCTGCTGTGCTGGCTGCCCACGGTGCCCCAACACCTTATTAAATAAAGATTTTGGATTTCTACCAGGTGTTTCAGTTTCAATGTCCAATACCTGTATGTCCTTTCATTTAGAAACACCCTGTATATATTTATTATATAAGATGTTCATCTCCATTCCTCCTGCCCTTCCCCCAAGCCTTCGCTTATCCAGAGTCCATCACTCCAATCCCTATTCCTCCAAACAAAATGATGTCACCTCAGTTTTATCCAATCACCATTTAACCCCCATAGTTATGTTCTTGAAGACTATAATTATCGAGGCATGTTAATTTCGTATATACCCTCGAAAAAGCCAGGAAAGAAAGGCGAAACCATTTCGGAGTACTGTAATCTCGATCTAATAGCTCGCGTGCTACTAATGAATAATGTGCTGGACAACCATAATTTTGAAATCACATATTTTGTCCACTGCCAAGCTCGGGTCTTCAAGCAAAGCATTTGTTACAATTCAAATTACTGGCAATCGCCATATGGTCCGATAAGTTTATCGCCAATTATTCTACACAAAACATTAACTGACCAAAGGCGCTGATTGCTTACTTTATGAATTCAGTATGGGTTTTCTATACTCCAATAAGGCATGTTATGGCAATTAACCTCATCGTGGTTCATAAATGTTGATTCATCATAATTCTGGCTCATTTGCATTTGAAGACACGTGATACGAATGAAATTTAAGTAACTTTAGCATTATTCAAATACACATATGAGAAATTCCTGATTGGTGCAATATTTCGCAGACGCTTAAGTGGATTATGAGCCATTGCACCTGGTACTGCTATTTGATTATTTCCTCCACAAACAGTAGCTGCACACATTTATTTCTTCGGTTGCACACTTCCATCAGTAGAAAACTGTTTAACAACTCTAACAAAAGAAGAACATGATCGTACTCCTAATTAGGAGTAAGTGTCTAATAATTATCGGTTCATCTCTGAAGTACTATGGGCACGCGACATGAAGAGAAGCCACCAAAAAATTCATTATGAAAAATCTTATTGTGTGCGATTACAGCACGACCTGCCATGAACCAAAACAATGTTTCAGAAAACACTTATGTATATTTTAGTGTATAATCCAAATCTGTAATAAAAATGGGGGTTCTCATTTGAAATTTCAAAGTTGCCTCCCGCCCTACCCACATGGGGTGGAGTTTGGGAGTGAAGTTTGGTATTATTGGATAGCTTTTTTAAAAATATTAAACACGTATGTTTTTATTTTTTTGTATGACGTGTTTTCGAGTTATTTTGACATCAGGTTAAATGACACACCCTGTATACTTATTTAGATAAGAAATTAAAACAAACAAAAAAAAAAAAAGAATCAATTTAACTTACATCTGAGTCACAGTCAACAAGCCTATAAACTTCTTTCAGATTTTCCAGCATTTTGATAGGTATTTTAGATTCAGATAAAAGATATTCAAGAAGTAAAACAAGTTGTTCTGATTTCAACTGAAACAAGAAATAAAAGAAAAATCTTTTATTACAGATATAAAATATAAAAGTACAATCCATTGCCTGAAACCTTTGGAAAAGCCCATGCTTTAGAAATTGGATTTTTTTTTTCATTTTCATAGTGGTAATTGGAAGAGGGGATAAGTCTAGATTGGTTAAATATGTATGAGGTTTTTTAGCATTAGCAGGGATGTGTCCACAAGGGTCGGAGCAGGTTATACCCGACCCACAAAAAAATCTACGACCCACACATGCAAGCAACCCACCATCTGGTCCACATGAAAAATAGCTATTCCCTGGACTCACCAATGAGGATAGCCATTGAAGGCTCTTCACCAGAAAAGTTCTTTTACATTAAAACACTGGTGTACAAAGAAGGGCTGAAGTATTAAGTTAACAAAGCAGGTTTGTAGTCCTATTAAGTGAAGAACTTGAGCCAATGAAATTACTAAGTTTTTGTGATAGGACTGCAAGACTCATTTTATAACAGACTTTGTTAAAGAACATTAAGATACATTCCAGTATTATTGCCATGGTTCGACGATAGCTTTATTTCTCGAAGCTTTGTTATGTAATTAAGCATTGGCCTACGGTACTTGTTTCTCATTTTATTGTCAAAAAATGTGCTGAAAGTCCAACTGGAATTATTTGGGGGGCGGGGGGTAGAGTTAAACAACCTGCACTGAGATTTTCATGAGCACATCCCTGCATTAGCACAAGGAAAAACATGAAAACATAGGAGAAATCCTAAGCATGAAAATTTAGGAGAAAGTCATAAAATGGTTAACCCTGTTAACTCAAATGTTCAGGGGACCAGATTAAAAGTTCGACTTATCAAGCTATGAAAACAAGGCTAGCGGATTCAATTATTGTATTACTACTGATAAAACGTTTATGTTCAGTATTGTACACAGAAAACGGAGAAATAGTTGTTGTAGAGTTTGCAATTCGTATCTTTTCAAAACAACTTATTAACTTCAGCAATTTCTTCTTCATTGAACCTGCCCCACAGAGTAAAATAAAATAGGACAACTGTACATTAAAAGATCAAAACTATCTATTTTTATAAATTAAAAGGTATTACAAAAATGTTACAAATAATTCGAAAAAGCAGTGAAAGCATCGAAGAATAAACAACAAAATAAAAATTACATAGTTTGACTGAAGAAATGTTGATAAAATTTCTCTCCTATTTTTCGGGCTATATCCAAGCTGCCTTTAAAAGCAGATTACAGTATTTCCTATAAAACCTTGCCTGTTGAGGCTTTCTCATTTTTCAACTTTAATTTATTTCCACATAATGAAAAAAAATATTGAGGAATCTTTTGCAGTAGTTGGCAACCATTGCAGTTGTGCAAATCTTGGCTAACAACTAATCAGTTTTAATGTTTAACTGAACGCAAACACTAAAATTAAAAAAAAGATTTTGTTGTTCAGGAAACTTCAATAAAGAGCAGCTAGATGGAAAATTTTTAAACATTTTTAGAGGCAGCGTGGAGTATTAATGATTGCAAGTGAGTTTTTAGAAGTAACCATATACTTCCAATTGGATGTTGCCATTTTGCTTTGGAAACATCGCTATTGTGCTGGTTTCTGGTGACAGAAATATGGATAGAAATTTGAGAAAAAAGTGAATTCAAATGGTCAGCTCCCTGTTTTAGCCACCTCCCAATAATGACTAGTTAGTATGCATTCTTGGCCTATAGAAGAATGCTTTTAAACTTCCAAAGAATGACTTTTCCGTCCAAACGTAACATTCATCAAGTTTGGGGCATATACATTCAAAAAACCTATTATATTAATTTTAAACTGTGGTATAAAGGTATTTTGATTTAATCCCTTCACTCCACATTGTTACAATTTTACATTATGCCTCTACTTTTTTCATTTGTAATGTTGTACGATTAGGCTTTCACAGCAATGTTATTATTTTATCTTCAGCATTGTTTGAGTATGTTACTTGTGACTATTGTTGCACGTTCTGGCCAGGCACCCAGTAACTGTTGCAGAGGAAGTGACTGCGACTGCATAATATTCAACTCCACTTCATCGGCTGACAACAGCAAGTTCACTTCTATTGCCTCCAGATTTCACCCATGGACCCGTTACATCCATCAGTGGGACATAGCCAGAACCTTGGAGTGTGTTCCTGACTACTGGCAATTGACTTTTGTTGTATTTGATTTTAACAACTGTTTCATTGAAGCATCGCCCATGGTGTAATGCTTTGTATTTGTAATTTTCTTTGGATTTTGTATTTGCGCATTGTTTCTTTCAAACAATTAATTATGTATAAATTGGAATTTTAACATTGTATAATGCGCTGAAGCACTGCAATTAAGTCAAAAATATTGTTTTATTATATCCTTTATTGTCTTTTTTTAGAAAACTGGACCTGCCATGGAATGTTTTTCCCTCTTGTTAGTCGCTGCTGCTTATTACCTGGAGTCAATCTTCATCCCATTCTTTCTTTTTTCGTTTGCTTTTCTATTTGTTTATGAATTCCAGTTACAAACTTTTGTTATTGCAATGGAATTCATAATTTTTTTGGTACTCAAATTATTATGGGTCGGTTTAAGTATTGGGCCTAAGCAAGTGAGTTTTATCCTCTTGGATCTTCAATTGTGATGATGTTTTTATACTCATCCTGGGTCAGGTTTAAAGGGCAACTGACACCAAAAATCACCTATCAATTTTATTATTTTATAACATAAAGGACCATCAACTAACTCTAATTCGACTTGTAAAATTTTTATAACTTAAGTAGTTCTTTAAATATAATTTTTCAAACATCAGTTTTCAAAACTCAATTCGCCTCAAGGCGTGACGTCACACTGCAGAATCGTCTGGGCTATCTAACATAGAATAACTCATCATCATTTTTCTTTTCCGATCATTTTCTATCCTTAATTATGGAAAATCCAAATAAAAAAATGAGATCCACTTATATTGAAATGTTCCTTGCTGCACTAGCATTGTTCGTATTCAAATTTGCAACAAACTTGAATTTTAGTTTATTTTTCATTATTTGATTAATATATGTGTTGGTTTCAAATGTTCAAGTAAAGTTACAAGATTAACAATTAGACTCGTCAGTTTATATATTAATGTGGTTATAACATTCTCTTATGTATTTACTTGGTTGTAATGATTTCGTTCTCCACCCGTATATGTTTCTCACATCCATGTCAATTTCTCTTACGATCGGGATGAACCGGTGCCCATAAATATATCTAATTATAAATATTGGTTAATGTTCACTTCTGCACATCGCACGATGACTGATCATGCGACCAAGGAAAGAATTTATTTGAATTAATTTTTTAAAGACTGAGGGGCTGCGCCCACCAGACCCCCCCCCCCTCTCTAATGAACTGATATATACAACCTCAATGAGACTACTATACTTTTTCCTTACCACATATACAAACACATGCCTACATCGTTTAAGGGTAAAAAATACGTGAAACGAATTTCCTGCAGTTAAAAAATATAAAACATAAAAAAATTATATATAGCCTATCTTATTCCAATTCATAAATAAACTGTTTGCGTATTTCTGTTCATAATTTGTCTAAGATTTTTATTTGAGTATTCTTTTAACTTAAAATTGATAAAGAGCAGGTCGTTTTTCGATTTCACTAATAAACAGCTCTATGTAAATTGACATTTTTATGAGAGATTTTAAAAAAAGATGTTTACAGCAAAATTAGTCTGAAAAAATTCCCAGAAAAATAACACAGCAGTTTATTATATATATATATATACTGTAAGTTTTAACAGGTGATATTTTTTTATAATTTTAGTTCAGAGCAACGTAATCATCACCAGTGCGCCCCCCCCCCCCTCCCCTTTTATATCGTATTGATTCTATTCGAGTGAGCAACAACTGAGTTGCCTTCAAAATGGGTCTGGTTGAATCTTTATAGTTGACATTGCGCACGCTGCCACAGAATTCCATGTTACTCCGTTTTGGGAAACTATTTAGTTGACAAGAAAGGGATCATAAACATTGCAAGGCTGATACAGTTTTCTCGAGTTGATCTCAGATTGACCTCCGTGGAATGAATGAGGCTTTAGCGGTAATGACTACAGTACTGGAAACTCCTTTCACTCATATGACGTGATCGACTTCCCCCTATCTGAAGAATGTTTTTTGCCCTGCTCAGTATACAGGGTGATTTACATCGAATGTAAAATACTTAAAGGGGGTATTATAGAGGTTAAGATAAACACAAAACGTCCTATGAACATGGGTTCAAATATGAACGATAACTGAGATATGAACAGAAATAAAAATGCCGCCACCAAGATCAACAAGTTAATAACTCAGATTCTGTAAAGCCTAGATTAATGAAATTTGGAGGAATAACAGAGTACATAAGACTGTGTATACCTTTAAAATTTGATCTAATTCTAACAAGAAGTTTCCAAGTTACTCATTCAACATCATAATACGTGTTCACTTGTGAGTACTAACTAGCACTTGTCACAATTTTGACTGTGTAACTCGGAAACTTCTTGTTGGAATTCAATCAAATTATAACGGTATACACAGTCTTATGTACCTTGTTATTCCCCCAAATTGCATTAATCTAGGCTTTACAGAACCTGAGTTATTAACTTGTTGATCTTGGTGGCGGCATTTTTATTTCTGTTCATATCTCAGTTATTGTTCATATTTGAACCCATGTTCATAGGACGTTTTGTGTTTATCTTAACCTCTATAATACCCCCTTTAAGTATTTTACATTGGATGTAAATCACCCTGTATAGCGAATATTTGTTCATTTTATTAAATAAATAATAAAAGTTTTCGAAATTAAATTATGCCTTATGCAATTTTGTTTAATTATTTACTTAATCTTATAGCATCGAAAATATTGATGTCAGTTGCCCTTTAAGCAGAGTGCTTATCCATTTGGATACCATTACTGGATGAAGCTAATGTGTTCATCCTCTATTTCTTGGAATGCTAATGAAGGGTGTAGGCATTTGGTATTTTGAGTAATCTGTTATTGGACCCCCCAGCCTAACTTTCTTCCTATTTTGACCTGCTGGCTTGCAGTGATATTCTGTTGAAGGAAATGAATTTGTAGCTTGGTCTAAGTACTCATGCAATGTTTGATTTGGACACTGAACTGGGATAGGCAGTGTAGCACAGATTTGGGAATAGGCAAGGGTTAAGTGTGTTATCTTAGTAATTGTGATTTTATTTTGTTATTCTGCAGAATAATGGTAGTGTTGCAGTTTGTGTACATTACGAAGATGCCCTGCAGTTAATTTACTTAATGCTCCTTCTAAAATTTTGCCTGCTGTATCTATTTATTTAATTTCCTTGTTTCACTTAATAAATATTTCAGATGCATGTGTTTGTAAACACTACTCTCCTTAATTGCTTTTTATCTTTTTGTTTCGTATCAAAAATTACTATTGGTTTTGTGGTACACAACGCCATTAATTTTTTAATGTTGTACTACTATTATCAATTGGAGCTTAATTTAAATCGGGAAGACGTAATATTCCCACAAAACAAATGACATTCTGTAACTAAAGGTTTTATGTTTTTTTTTTTGTTGTTGTTTTTTTCTTTTTCGATTGGCCAATCTGTTTTAACCAGTAAATAATTTACAGGCTATCCTAAAAAGGACTGACAATTTTTATAATGGAATAATAAAAAACAGTAACAGTTATTAAAATTATTCTAGCAGGAAATTAATGTCAAGATTTGTATTGCTGTAGGAAAATGTGAAAACGATGGTCATATTTTAGAGGAAGAGGGCCATTCCGATTGTGTGAGAGTACAACCGCAACAAGATGGAGCTTCCAAGTGCAGATTTAATGTCAATAACTGTCTGCATCTGAATACAGTAAAATAGTTAAACGAGAAATTTACATGAACCAGTAGTGTTGTGGATGAGTTGACAGGCATCATTGGACAGGTCAACCAGGATGGCACCAAACATGCAGGCCGTTAAGAATGTCATTATTCTAAAAATATCGGTGTGCAAAACACAAGTAAACATACGAAAACCAATTCCTGATCTCACACATAATACTTTGGCATGAATAACTTTAATAACAGTCAAAGTTTTCCTGCTATTCCATTTTAAAAACAGTCAGTCATTTTTAGGACACTCCGTATTTATACAGCATCAAATTGCAATGTTGCGGAAAAACATTTTTTAAACCTTAATGCAGAAGCTATTGAAGCAAATCAATACAAGAATACTTAAAGAATTACGCTATAGAGGAACTGGAATAACTGAAACATTAAAAAAAAAGGGAGGTGGATTTTTATAAGAATAGCTACAAAATGATAAAAATAGAAAAATGAAAAGAAGTAAGATTTAATTCATCAATACAGATGCCTTGATAATCAAAGCATTTAATAAGTGGGTCATTCCACATAAGTTCAACCAAGAAAAACAAAATGAATTGTCCCCCTTCTTCAGATTTTTTAAAATTTTTTTAATATATTGCTATAGCCAAATTATAAAACTATACGAAATCTATGTTGAATACTTTCCAAGGTACGGGAGGTCAAATTTGAAAGGGAAATGGCATTATCAACATTTTCTGTGATTATGAAGCCAGTAAGGACAAAATTCATAACTCGGTCAAAAATAAACATTTTAATGCTAACATTTTATTACTTTTCTTATAAGATACGTAGATTTGATGGAAAAATAGTTTTATGTATTTTCTTACATTTGAGAATAGTAAAAAGCGCTAAATATTTTTTTTTAAATTTTCACGTTTTTTCAAACTCGGGTTAAAAGGTAAGGCAGTGGAGTTACCAAGCCAAAGTTTTTTTTTGTTTTTTTTTTTGCAGAATTTCATTATTTGAAACAAATAAAATACAACTGTAGCAACAGAAAAATTTTAAAACCAATATTTCATTATTAATCTTATCACTTTAGAAAATCGCATTTAAAGTGTGAAAAACAATACTTCCAGTCTTCTCCCTTACTCTCCATTTTGTATCAGCTGACTATCTCAGATTGACATCACGGCGAGGCTAGGCTCCAATCCCATAAACATTAGAGAGAAGCTCTCCCATAGTGATCCCTAATTAAATTAAATCATGCCTTCCAATTGTTCCATGCATGGGTGTAAAACAACTTAGGTATCTTTTCATAAGTTTCCTAAGTCGGAATTAATAAGAAATCAGTGGATAAACTTTTGCCAGAGAGAAAATTGGCATCCTTCAGCATACTCAATATTTGCTCTGCTCATTTCAAAACCTCATGCTTCACTATCAATCCGATAGTTTTAAAATCTTTCAATGTGAAGTGAATAAATTACTTTTGGATGCTGTCCCTACTCTTCGATGGCCAAATATTTTTGGAGTGATCCAGGAGCTACCTGAACGATTAGCTCCTCTGAAGCGCCAGAGAACCAGGCAATAAAGAATAAATATAGGGTAAAAGTTCAGAATAGCATACATTTCCCAACTGTTTTGACCATGCCAGCCACCTTCATTTTTAGAATTATTATTATTGTATCTGCTCCACATAATAAGTAATTCCTTTCCACTAACTTTTGTGTAATTCACATGAAAAGAAAAAAAAAAAAAAAAGTGTCATACCATCTGATAGAAGCTAGAATGGCCAAACCGATTGTGCCGTCTTGCCATTTGATAGGAGCTACGAGTGGTCCAGTCGACTCAGGAAGTGGCATAACGCTGTTCAGAAGTTTTCACTTCTAAAAATCGCATGATTTGCTATCATATATTCTCCACCATAACTTCAGTCAATGGTTTCGGTCATGCAGATCAAGTGCGACGCCTCGAATGCGCCGCGTGCTCCTTTTCTAGCCAATAGGGAGAAGCACTGCGACTACACTGCCGAGTCGCACACCACCACCTTGACCACCCTCACTATGTCAATCTCTATGGGGAACATCTAACTCAGAGCCCCCCATCTCCCCTAGGATTGGCGATGGGTTATTCAAGGCACTGCTTAAAACTGGCTCACGTATGTACCCCTAGGAATCACTGTCCTAAGCTTTTACTGGGCTTAAGGGCCCCAATCCCCTGAGCATGACTGAGAATACTCACTCAGCTTTACAACTGTACATTTGAATACACAGTTTCCTTTTCTAGGCCCACGTTGCAATGCTTTCGCATTAAAAGTGTTCACATGGCACCTGAGCAACGTCGCCAACTAGACAAAAACACTTGGCTTTCGGAACCACATGCATTTTCATGTTAATTAAACATTCAGAATCAGTGTTCCATTTCTGAGCATCAGACTGCAGCTGCCAAACAAATAATACAACTGAATCAGATATCCATAGATATCACAATTGGGTTCAATGACTGACCGATCCACTTTTTGTAGTGGCTGCCTCGAGCCTTGATCCAGTATTTACTCTGTTATTTTGAAATCCTTTTGCTGATGGTTTAACATACTGATATTACTTTGATTTCTTTATGCAGAACATTTTCTTAATTCCTTAAATAATAACTTTCTTTAACAGGAAGCATTCTGAACAGCATAATTAAATTGCTTATAGAATTGGATAGCAGGTGAGCAAATTTAGTGTCTGTGGAAATTTCATTTGAGATATTATTAACAAATTAGCATAT
This sequence comes from Rhysida immarginata, assembly GCA_023313115.1. Lineage (NCBI taxonomy): Eukaryota > Metazoa > Arthropoda > Chilopoda > Scolopendromorpha > Scolopendridae > Rhysida > Rhysida immarginata. The sequence continues at coordinate 103,021 of JAHWFO010097808.1, read as the reverse complement.
TCAAGTAATGAAAAGTCATTAGCAGATTATGATAAAAGAAGGATTAAGAGGGTTTGAGCTTGCTTCAAGAATCTTCAATGAAATTCAGGAAGCTTCACACCCTCTAACAACAAAACTCTGGTCATTCCTTGTTGTTCTTTTATGTGCAAGTAGTTAATGATACTACCATAAACTTCCAATTATAGACATTATGTCACCGTTACTGTCAGCATCTTCCATGAGAATTTCTCCCTATGTGAGAGTTTAAAATGCTGGGATGCTCCTTTCCTGAAATTTGTTACTCTTTCAACTATCCTTGTCTTTAAATTCACTATCATCAAAAATAATGATAATCTTGGATGGGCATGAAAACTGAGAATTTTTAGGGTACAACTAACTCATCCTTAGGAAAGAAATGAAGTGAAGCACCCCGAGTCATCAAATTTGAAGGAAAAATGACTACTCACCAAATTGTTGCACTTAACTTTATTTTAATTGAAAGAATAATGCATTAATGACATGTGGTATTTATAAGAATTCTGTGAAATAATGAAAACTTAATCAAAGGTTCTTTATATTCCTTGTGTTAGTGAAATTCTATGTAGACAAGTTATGTGCAGTGAAGTGAGCAACACCAACAGACTCTTGCAGTTCTAATCCTTGACCAGGAAGAAGCTTTTGGCAAACTGATCCATGTGTTCCTTTTCAATGTGTTATTCTATAAATTCATTCTCTTTCCTTATGTATTGTGCTTGCACAATAACAAATTATTATCTTAACTAGTTATAGTTATAACTACTGAAGATGTCCAAATTGGACTAAAGTTACCTTTAGTAAATAAAAGAATATTGTATTGTACAAATGGACGTTACGATAATAATTTGTGTTTTACTGGTCGAACCTCACTATAATGAATCTCACGGGAGCATAAAAAAATTTCGTTATACTGAAACTTCATTAAAATGAGGGGAAGCTCTAACAGGTTTAAAATAAAAAGACACACTAAGCCACGTTAAGTGTTTATTTAATGTACACTGTATTTTATGTCTTACAATGCTTACAAAAGGTACATCGGCCCCAACTACTAAGCTTTATTGAAAAAGTTTGTGATCTTAGATTGAACTAATTTAGAAAGTCTCTTTTTCGATGAAATTCTCAATGCTGTTAAGATAAACAAAAGAGTTATTTGGACTATCATCACAGCGGTAAAGAAATTTTCGCACTTTATCGAGATAATTCATGGCAAACTATGGGGTCACATTTTTTTCTTCTTCTTCTTCTTCTTTGCTGTCAACTAGATTACATTGGTGTACAGTCAAACTTGCGACAATTTCATCATCTGTTAAATCATGTGCCACCTCTACAGTCATATCAGCTTCTACAAAGTCCTCAAACAGAATTTCATTTGAAATCCCTGCTGAAGTTGCCACAGATGTCCAGAGCTCTTCAATTTCATCATCATCATCACTTCTTCCACTTCTGGATCTGCCCCTATCTCACTTTTGAACCAACAAGTTTTGATGGAGGAGACTTTTACTGAATCCTATGCAGAAGAAATCATTTCCATGGCTTGCTTTACATCTACTTTCTTCTCTGATGCTGATTCCAGATTCAGAAGGATTTTTCTCAGTAGCTGCTTTCTGTATTGAGTTTTCACAGAGCGGATGTAGGTCCAAAGGATGTAGTAGAGGGGGTACAGTTTAGTGGGAAAAACTCAAGACGAACATTTGAAAGTCATAATGAAACTACCATATGAAATCAATTTGTTGCTGACATATTTTATTTTTACACATGCATTTTCTATTTATGTATGTATCTGGGAGTATAAAATGATTTTTTAAAAAAATTTACCGCTACTACCATGGATTCTAGGAGCCATTTTGTTTATCAGGATCAGCCGTTTTTGGCGTTTTTAGGTTAGTGATAAGTTGAATAACTTTATTTATTAAGATATCAACTTGAAATAAAAACCATGTTATTCTAAATGAAACCATCTACAAATCATGTTATGACCAAAATTTAAGGAAATAACCTAAAATTCAAGTAGAAAAATGTGTTTTGATTAGAATAAATTGAAGAATTTAGGGAAGTTTTTTCAAAGAAGAAATTAAAACGCAACTTTAATGTTTTTCCCTTAAAGATCTAATAGAGGACAAGACTTAAAAAACTGATACCTTCTAAATGCTCCACTTAGGTTTTTTCAAATATAGCAATTTGTCCAAAAATGCTGATTTTCAAACAGATATATTGTGCACCCACGCACTGGGACGTGCCCGTGGGCCAGACCTTGAACTTGTTCAACCTCCGTGCAGCATTAATATGGGAAAACGAATGAAATAGTCGATGTGGCTGGATTAACTGGGAGTTTAATGTTAAATAACAAAATTTTACAAGCCATAAACTAAATACATGAATATTAATACTGTTTAAATAAAACAAATATCAGTGGCCTCCTAAAATAGCAGCAAAAGAAAATAATCCACACATATTAAAATAGATACAAAATAAAGCAACAGTTTTTCGCAACTAGGCGGCTCGCCTGCACAAGTGCCCAAAAACATTTATAAGAGCTCAAAACACCTATATCTGCACATGGGGCTCAAACACCATTCAAGATTTCAAAAACTGACAGAGTCTGGGTACCAGTGACAAATGTTTTGAGGAAACTATCACCGTTGGAGTTTACAATCATGACGAGCTGGAGCTACAACATAACTGAAAAATTATGTCAAAAAATTTCTCAACTGCTCAATACATTGATGACCTTTAGACAACTAGAGTAAAGTACATAAAATGACTTCATCATGCCCTAAGACTGTTGTGTCGGCGAACAACAACTAATTGTTGTCGCGCATGATATTCATATTTGTGTTGTGGCTTTTGTTGTTATCGTCATTTCCATTGTTTTGTCCCCGTTGTTGTTCGAGATGAACGCTCCCCATCTCTGGATTCCATTGAAAATGATGTTGATGTTTATATTGTACACAATCGCCATCGATGATCGAATGGGAGTTCATGGAAACGCTACCGACAGGTAAATAATCGTAGCGATAAGCAATATACGCCTCTCCTCCCATTTCACCAAGTCCCAAATACGTAACAGAAATTTTTGGTGTCAGAAGTGGGATAGCGAGAACGTTAGTTGCACGATGAGAATGCCGAAGAGCGTGAGAAGAAGCAATATTCATGTGAAAAGCAGCAATTTCATTGGAAATTGTGAAGCCACAGCAACCAGAGAACACCGATTTCCATCACCAACTGTAAGGAGAAAAAGAACGTCATTCTCATCACAGGCTCCAAGGACAATCGGTGAAGTCAGAACAAAAGTTAAAGATAAACAGACTTTACTAACCTTGACGATAAAAAGAATCCACTATGGCAGTTCCACCAAAACTAATGCAGAAGTTGTCCAAAATGATAGCTTCTGCATTACACGTGGCAACAGACACGGCCGTAGCACAGCTGGCAACAGCGACCCCCGCTCCTGGCGCGGAGCGTGCTCCGGAACTCGCTTCCCCACGACCTCCCCCATTTACAATGCTGCCGTATCGTATGGACAACGAGACGACCATCGGGGAATATTTTAAGAGATTCGAATAGGCACTACAGCTCTCCAATATTCCCCTTGCCCAATATACTGCCTATGCTCGAGTACATATGGGGGCGGAGCTGAACGGCGTGCTGAAAATTTTATCCAGCCCCAAAGAACCAGAGACCATTACATTCGATGGACTTAAAACGATTTTGACAAGCCATTTTGATCGTCCTCGAAACATGTATGTGGAAAACGTCAAATTTAGAAAGGTGATCCAGAGCCCAGATGAAACAGTGGCCCAGTACGCACTCCGATTGTGGAAGAGTGCTGCCCATTGTCAGTATGAGGACTTCCTAGACTGTATGCTTATTGAGCAATTCTTACACGGCCTTCGCTTTCCCGAGACATGAGACGAGATCATCGCGAAGCAACCGGATGAGTTTGATAAAGCATACGCCATCGCACAGAGTTTAGAAGCCACCAGTGCCATTGGGAAAGCAGTGAGCCAGCCAATCACAGAGGACACCAATAAACTTGGTTACAAGTCTCCAACCACGAAATCGAACCATCGTGGGAGAAACCGCCAGAAGAAACTCCCAAGCCGCCGAGCGCACACAAGCAACGAGCACCACCGTTCCATAGCCAGTCACCACTCAAGCAACGGAAATAAAAAGATACCGAAAAAACTGTCTGGCAGGTGTGGCGATCAACACTGGGCAGACACCTGTCGCTTTAAGACCGCGACTTGCTACTCCCGCCAGATGACTGATCACACAGCAAAAGCATGTCTCTCTAAGACCAAAGGAACGTGTCATGCTTCACCCAATGAGACTCAAGTGCCAGTGGATCAAGTACAGACCCTCAACCAGCTGCAGGGGAACTCGAAGCCATCCGCCCAAACCTGATCGACGTGCTAATAGACGGGAAGACTCTGCAAATGGAGGTTGAAACAGGAGCACCTTGTGGTATTATAGGTGTCACCTGTCTACGCAAGGTCAAGCCCCAGATAAACCTGCAGAAGTCTGAACGGCAGTTTCAGAGTTACACCGGTCACCAGGTGCGATACCTTGGAAAAATAAAAGTCCTAGTAACCATCGGCAGTACCAGCCGGAAAATGGACCTCTATGTGGTGGAAGGTAACGCCACAGGATTAATGGGCCGTGACTGGATCTCCTGTTTTGTTCACGAAATACGATTTGATAAACTATTCGCACCCACCCAAGCAATCCAGGAGAACCAAGACGAAAGTCTGCTGACCGAAGAACACAAATCCCATTTAGATAGACTATTAAGAGAGTGCGACCATGTCTTCTAGACCATAGCAAGGAAGTTGAAAACGGCCTCCAGCTTCTGCCCACCTTGTGCCAGATGCCACCCCCGTATTTGCCAGAGCAAGAGACGTCCCCCTTGCCTTACGGGAACAGTATGCCAAGGCAATAGAGGAAAAGATAAAGGTCGGATTCTACGAGAAGGTCGACTTCTCCAACCCATGTAGTGGTGAAGAAAAACGGAGCACTATGCATCATGGGCAATTACAAACCTACGGTGAATAAGCAAATGATTGTAGACGAACATCTAATCCCCAAGATAGAATATATCTTTAACAAAATGAGAGGGGCAGCATGGCTTACTCACCTTGATATCACCGATGCGTACACCCATTTGCCAATCGATGCCAAATTTCAGGAGGTACTAACATTGCACACGCCGACACATGGACTGGTCAGAGCAACCAGGGCCGTCTATGGTGCCGCCAATATTCCAGCACTTTGGCAGCGTCGGATGGAGGAAGTTTTCTGAGACGCAGAGATCGTCATCAACATTTTTGATGACATCATCGCGTTGCGACAAACGCTACATGGATTGAACAACCACGGCTTCCATCTTAACCAGAAAAAGTGTGTGCTCGCAGTCACTAAGTTGACTTGCTTTGGACATGTAATAATCTAAAATTGTCTGCATAAGTCCAATGACCATATCATAGCCATCCAAAGGGCCCCAACACCAACGTCTTCTGAGGAACTCCAACTTTTCCTGGGAAAGGCAACCTACTATAGTGCCTTCATACCCAACCTGTCCCACCGAGCAAGACCACTTCGATAAATGATGGGCCAAGACAAGTTTGTGTGGACCAAAGAAGCCCAAAAGGCCTATGAGGAATTGAAGAACACCCTCATCTCGCCACAGGTCCTCACGCAGTATGACCCCTCTCTCCCAGTCATTCTCGCCACAGACTCCAGTAGTTTCAGGCTAGGGGCCGTGCTAAATCACCGCCTTATTAATGGTTTAGAGAGGCCTGTAGCATATGCCAGGAGGTCACTTTCCGAAACAGAAGATGCTATCCCTAAATTGACAAAGAAGCCCTAGCCATTGTATGGGCCGTGAAAAAGTTTTTTTAATTACCTGTACGCATGGAGATTCGAGTTGGTCACCGACCACTAACCACTGAGACAAATATTCCACCCCCATAAATCTCTCCCGACCCTGTGCATCAGTCGCATGGCTAATTATGCGGACTATTTGAGCAATTTTAATTACGCCATCGTCTACAAACCAACCAAAGACCATACCAACGCTGACTCTTGCTAACGTCAATCAACAGGGTAGAAGAGGAGGAGGAAGATGGATTTGAGCAGTTTGTGGTCCACCAAAAATGCCAGTTGCCCATCCGGAAGATATCACCAAAGCCACCCGAAGCGATCCAAGACAGGGTTGGATCGTCGAGGAACTTGGACGAGACCGTGACCTAACCCGCTCCGATTTAAAGCACCCGAGGATAAATACACAACGAGTGCTGGTTGCCTCATATATGAACATCGTGTAGTGATCCCACCACCACTACGGCAACCAGTCCTGGATGTCCTCCACACCGGCCATCTAGGAATGGGCAAAACGAAGGGCCTCACCTGCTCGTTTGTGTACTGGCCCGGCATCGACGCAGACATTGAACGCACCGTCAAATCGTGCGCCAATTGTGCACGACCTCCAGCGCACCTCCCCAGTACCGACTCCACCACTGGGAGTATCCCAAGGGCCCATGGGAGAGGAATCATGTGGATTATGCCGGACCAGTATCGGGAAAAATGCTTCTAATAATTGTTGATACGTACAGCAAGTGGGTGGAAGCCAAGATAACTTCGTCGACGACTGCAACAGCCACCATCAACATCCTGGATGAACTGTTTGCGAGATACGGAATACCGACCACGATGGTCTCCGACAACGGTCCCCAGTTTGTCGCCGACGAATTTACAACTTACCTCAAAGTACAAGGAGTAAAATTCCAAAGCGCACAGTGCCCTACCACCCATCCACAAACGGACAATCAGAACAATACGTTCAGACTATCAAAAGTGCATTAAAAGCCATGGGGACCACCCCAGCCAGCTTACAACGAAACTTAAACATGTTTTTGGAACGATATAGGAGAGCGCCCCATGCCGCCACTGAGGAGTCTCCCACTAAGTTATTCCTAGGAAGGGAATTATTCACTCGCTTGGATATGTTACAGCCACAAGACGTAAGCCAGCAAGTGTGAGAGCGTCACCAAGCTACGTTCACGCCCAAATTTAGGTTCCTACAAGAAGGGCAAGCAGTGTATGTGTCGTCAGGAAGTCCCTCACGAAAAAGATAACTACCAGATGTTGTCAACCAGCGCCTAGGAGATCTTCACTTCAAAGTGGCGGTTGTTAACAAGTGTTCGAAACGACACATAGATCAATTGAAACCACGTGACGTCGAGCTTCCCAGTGCGCCCCGCAGCGACGAAACGAGCAAACCTAGAACTCCTCGTTGGGTGCGCTTTACTGAGTGCACTCCCCAAATAGCGGACCACGCATCTATCGAGATGATCCCGGTTGTGGCCGAGAATGAACTAACAGCCACGGCAGCAACTCCAAATCCAATGGAAGATGTTCTGCAGCTCGACCCAAGTGACTCCCCCGAACCAGTCGAGCTGCATCAGCCAGATGTGGGAAATAGTGAACCTCCAGCGTTCTCTGATGCAGACGCCACTCACCGTCGAGATCACCCAGAAATCTTCCGGCGCTCTGGTCGCACTCGGCAGCCGCCCCAGCTGTATTCTCCCTACCTTTGTGTGACGGGAGGAATGTCGTGTCGGCGAACAACAACTAGTTGTTGTCGCGCATAAGATTCAAATTTGTTGTGGCGTTTGTTGTTGTCATTCTCATTTCCATTGTTTTGTCCTCATTGTTGTTCGAGATGAATGCTCCCCATCTCTGGTTTCCATTGAAAATGATGTTGATGTTTACATCGTACACAATCGCCGTCGATGATCGAATGGGAGTTCATGGAAACGCTACCGACAGGTAAATAATCATAGCGATAAGCAATATACACTTCCCCTCCCACTTCACCGAGTCCCAAATATGTAACAAAGACAAGTATAGTTTATCAATTACAAGAATTTAAAAACTGCAGTATTTTTAAAAGTTTCAATGCACAAAAAGGATTGAATCTACCGTGAAATGTAAGTAGGCTTATGTTTTGTTTTTCCGTTATTTTAATGTATTTTTTAATATTATGTATTTATGTTATTTTAATGTATTATTATATAAACATATTCATGGGTATATTCATTTACATGGAAACATTTTATACATATAGGCTTGTAAAAAAAAAAATATATTCATTATCTAACATATAGGCTTGGTTTTCTTTTAGTATTAGAATGCAGTATACCAGATCTTTCCACACTAATTTCAGAGTACCAGTATTTATTACAGTTTGCGTTAATTGTATATTCTCAAAAATCTAAATTAAAACCGTGATTGTAAATCTAGTTAAAACATAATATTGATATCCATATGCTGCCTACATTGTACTAACAGGATATTTATTTTTCACTAATCTAAACCCCTTTTTTTTTTCCAGTGTTTTAACACATTAGATGTCTACGTCAGTGTAAAAAAATAATGTGTATTTTTGCTTTTTTCTTTAATTAAAAAAAACACTTCTGATTAAAACACAATGAAGAAATTTTGTGTGTTGATTATCAGTTACTAGAAGGGTATTTTGTGAAAATTTAAGATTTTTTGATTCAGTCCTTTTTGAGATGTATCTGTTTGAAAATCAGCAATTTTGGACAAATTACGATATTTGAAGGCCTGTGAAACCAAAATGAGGCACTTAAAAAGGTATCAAATTTTTTAAACTCTTTTCCTCTATTATATCTTTAAGGGGGGGGAAACATTAAACTTGTGTTTTAATCCTTTTATTCTAATCGAAACACATTTTCAAGTTCAGTTTTTGTTTTTTTTCCTTAAAACTTAACACATTTTTGGTCATAACATGATTTGTAGATGGTTTCATTTAGAATAACATGGTTTTTATTTCAAGTTGATATCTTAATAAACTAAAAACTTATTTAACTTATCGCTTACCTTTGAAAACGCTAAAAACGACAAGAAAGAGGAAACCATGTGTCTCAAGAGTGAACACGGTTCGTATGTGGAGTGCCATCAGCAGACTAGTGATGATTGGGCAAAGGTCATGTGGAGCAATGAAAGCCGCTTTCCTTGTTATATATAATTTGAAATTAAAGCTGCATATCAATAACTTATTTTAACATTTTTTTACATTCTCAATATGTTTCATGTTGACAGATAGCAACACACATGCAGGCAAAAATCTTCACATCTGTGATTTTTGTACTCAGAGAAAATACATGTAGTTGACTTTAAAAAAGAGCAACAAACTTGTACAACGAATTTGCGGAAATGAATGAGACGGCCACCGATTGATGCCAAGGATTATTTGCAGTGGAATCACTGAGGTGCAGAGAATAGTAGAATTCCAATAGATTTTCTTCAAGATGTTAGTAGAAACTACTTTCCACCACTGTTGGCAACACTGAATATAAGCGGAGCAACGAAAACTGCATATGTGAAAATTCTTTTAGCATGAAAACGTGTGTGCTTGTGCAGTGCTGCCTCTTATCAGCATGAAACTTAACAAGAATATAGAAAAATGTTCAAATAAGATATTGCTTTGCATCTAGAATTTGAAATTTAAATATAACAAAGAAAAAAAAATCAGTCTCGGAACATTTTGATCACACCTTGTATCTAGCCTGCATTAATGATTTACGTTGTAGTTAACAAAATTTTTTACAAAACCCTGATTCCAACATTTTTTTTTTTTTTAATTTTACTTTTTTAATAAAGGTATATGGGAAAGAGCAACCTTTACTGACTCACCAAAATGAGATCATTTGCAAACAAATAGTTTATTAGATAAAGAACATGCATGAACCTTTCTTAGTTAAAGTAAAAAAAAAAAAAAAAAATGCAAACACCTTATTAAACTGTGGATACTTACTTCACAAAAGAAGGGAGGAGGTCCACTTTTCCACAAGAAAAATTTATTCTTCATGTATGTATATATTTCAATCACCAAGTGACCTTCAGTATGATATAATAGCCAACGTTTGCAAGGGTATATATACACTCAAAGGGCTAATCAGTGGGCGAGAAATCAAAGTAAAAAGGGTTTGGGAAAGATGGACCAATCAAAGGCCAAGTAAGCTCAAAATTCATGATTGGTGAACAACAAAAAAATGGGATAAATGAATAAAATTTACTTAATATAATCAAGTTTCTTCTTCCACTTGGTTAAGTCCATTGGTGCTCTGTCTAAATTCATTAACTTATCTGGGGGATGTCTGGAGATTTCGAGGGATTCCAAGAAATTAAGAGACACCTGGTCGTCCGTGAAATGCAGAATTTGCAAGTTCTCTTTCTTGGCCAAATGACCACTGGTCAATATACGGTTCGCAAATCCTGATTTTTCTGGTTTATACAGAGGGTTGAGTACATTACAACTAAACAATTTACATATGCAAATTCTCCAGGCACGTGGTTGGCAGGGCTAAGCGGTCATAAATAGGACATCACTTCATCATTCTTTATCTTTATACAAACGCTAGCTGCAAGAATGCCGCCAAAATAGATAGATATTGGGAAGGATCTATAATAAATGCACTTTCCGATGTGAAGTGGTCCTATTCCATGATTATAAAACAATGCAAATCCAGGAGTTTCATCATTTCGAAGGCAGGAATCTGTAACATACTAAATAAAAACAGAAAAACCACAATAACAGCAACGTTGGACGAACCTGGACCCTCAAGACAACAACCCAGTCCAAGCAGAACACTGGAGGTTGTAGCCAAAGTCAAGCATCTCATCTCTGCAGAAAATCCCAAAATTCAAAGGGCTATCGCAAATAAGGTAGGGTATCACAGTCAACAGTACGCAACATAATCCACAAAAATCTCTGACTGGTTAAGCGTCCGAAACCTGGATAAAGCTGTGAGTCATACGTTCAAGTCAACGGTCGCGCATTTGTGAACACTGGAACAAGAGATGGGCATACATACAATTCCATTTGAAGACATACCTGTGTAATCTCCAAATGCATCCTCCCATCTAACAGACTGATATCAAAGGACGTGATAAGATTGGGAAATCATACAACCTGACTATGACAAACAAAAGCAACCACATTTCCAAAAAAATCTTAGGAAGCATCAAAGACAAGAACAAGTGACCTTAATGATATAGGTCAAAGCAGAAGATGAATCGAAACCAGAATGAACGAACATTTTGGTTATGTAAAGAACTATAAACCGGAAAAATCAGGATTTACAAACCATATACTGACCAGTGGTCATTCAGCAAGAAAGAGAACTCGCAAATTCTACATTTCACAGACGACCAGGTGTCTCTTAATTTCTTGGAATCCCTCAAAATCTCCAACACCTCCCAGATAGGTTAATGAATCTAGACAGAGGAACAATGGACTTAACCAAGTAGAAGAAGATAACTTGATTATATTAAGTAAATTTTATTCATTTATCCCATTTTTTTGTTGTTCACCAATCATGAGTTCTGAGCTTACTTGGCCTCTGATTGGTCCATCTTTCCCAAACCCTTTTTACTTTGATTTCTCACCCACTGATCGACCCAACTCTCCTTTGTAAACATTGGATATTGTATCATACTGAAGAAGGTCACTTGGTGTCAAAATGAATACATTACATATATGAAGAATAAATTTTTCTTGTGGACAAGTGGACTGACCCACTCTTCTTTTGCAAAACTTTCTTAGGTTAGATTACAATACAAAACTGGAAACTGCAAGTAATGTGGATAATACAACATTAAGAAAAGAGAAATTCTTTAGCCAGAACACAATTTCGACACAACAAAAAGATAATATAAAAATTGCAAAACTATAAAAAGGAACAAAACCTCTATACAGTGTCCGTGCAATCCGCTTGCCAAATCGCCAGTGGCGACAGTTCAACTAATCTGACGAATAAAAAATCACTTTTGGCGAACATACTTGGATAATTCTGTTTATATGGAAAATTTTTATTTTCAAACTCGAAAATGCGATTAAATTTTTTTTTAATTTTAAATGATTCATATTTTTTTTTTAATTTTAAATTTGGGTAAAAATGAGATTCTGGCTTAAAGAAAATCTCTATTGGCTAAACCATTGGCGATAAAAATTTAAAGTACTGCACAGCCACTATCTATATGTATTACAAAAGCTAAGCCTTCGGTGTTCAGCAAGAGATAAATTTAAAAAGAATTAACACTTTCCAGTAATGAGAGCAATGGACACAATCTTTAATGAAGTTTTATAAAGGCCTTGCAGTATATAGCAAAAAAGAAATCGTACAGAATTTCGACCGGTTTCGCTGGTTTTATCAAAGATCCTTCATCAAGAAAGGTAGTGGCGAACTCTCCATTTCATAATGTCACAATCTTTAATGTTTAAATGCTGCATATCTCTGTTTAAAATGGGTGTTGTGTTCACATTATAAAATAAACGTCGCTCTCCAATTAAATTCAAATCAAATTCAAAATCAAATACAAGGTCAGTATAACGAATTCAATTCTTTCAACAGTTTTTGTAATCAGAAGGTCTGTGTAACATTTTTGTTTCATTATGCTTAGTTCATCTACCTTTTTGGTATGAGTGTCGATTTTGGATGATAAAATAGGAGGAGTATTGGACGTAAGAAAATAAGAGTGGGGATGGTAGAAAGAATGACGGAGAGTTAATGAATTTTAGTAGGGATTTACCATTAACCAAGAGTTCCCACGTTAATTCCACAGCTTCCAATAGCTTTGCAGAAATTCTTTTGGTTTCTGTCGGTAACAAAAACGTCAGCATTGGGTTGGGTATCTTTTCAGCAATCGTATCTCGAAGCTTCACTATGCCTTCCAGACACAAGGCCTTTCATCCTTCTAATCCTTCTGACTTTTACAAAGGCCTTTTGAAAAGTTCTGCCTCCTAGGCGATAATTTCAGCTACACTATAAGGAAAAAAGCATTCGGACACCTGTCGAAACTTGCAAATTTTGTTTGCGATTCAAATTGGATGCATGTATGTAACACTGTATGCTCATATATAAAATGCATGTCCCTATTATAAAACTAGTCAGTAGGACGAACTCAAATCGATGTGGAAGTAAGCTAACAGAATTTCAGCAAGGGTGCCATATCAGCAATGTTACAATTCCAGGAATTGCGAGCAGTCAAGAGATTCTAAAATCAACGGTAGCCAATGTGATTTGAAGATGGAAGACTAGTCGTACAACTACTGCAAAGTCGCACCAACGCAAGCCTCAAACTGACAAATCGGGCTAAGAGAATATTGAGATGGATGGTAGGAAATTCATACCAGTCCTCTGCAACTGAGCTAACATCTGAAGTTGCAAATGTCACCGGACTTCGTGTTTGACTAAAACTATCCGAAATGAGCTGCATTCAAGTTGCAGAAGCTATATTATAAAAGGCAAATTTTTCAAAATGCCATGATAATTTAAATTTTCTAATCAGCATATCATAGCAATTATCATAACCTACACTCTTCTGATTTGAGAAGAATTAGCAAAATTTGAACAAGACACTCCTACCTACATAGTTTAAAATCTGATAAGAATGTCTTTCTTGGTCGAGCTCCGTCTCTTGAATGTCCAAGTTTCCTCTTTTCTTTTCATTTTTTATTTTTTTCTTTGTATTACTCACAACAAGGGCATCACTCACTTCAAGATTCTCTTTGTAACATAGACAATTTTCTCATAAAAATTTCTGCGTGAAAGAACACTGTTGAAACAGTTTAGAAATTCATGACTGTTGAACTTATCGCTATCTTTAATTTTTTTACACCATGCCACTTATCGAATTTTCTTTGTTTATATTTGAAAACAATGATAAAAAAACAAGCAAGTAGCCCACATTTTGTTTACTTATTTTTCTGATTCTGGCCGCTGTCCTCAACAGTTCTGTTCTTGATCCAAAAAAAAAGGAAAAAAATCCATATCTGTATGAGGAATTTCTTACACTGGTCAATAAAGACAGCTTACTTAGTTGTTCTATGTGAAAGTAGAGTGATTCAGTGCAAAAATAAATATATTTCCTTCATATTTAACAAAGGATCAATACATGATTCAACTATAATTAAGTGGTTTCCCATACTTAATAAATAAAAACTGTTTGTTTCACTCTGCCACCAGATTGGACTTTTTGTTCCATCCCCCCCCCCCTCCATCTTATAAAATGTCTCTCTTTTCTTTTTAATTTTTATCTCCTATTGAATGATGAAGGCTTCGTTTTTCATAATAAATATACAGGCATTGTTGTTTGTTCCTTGTATTTTGTGATTTTTGTTTTATTGTATTTTTTTTATTTCTGTATAGAAATTTTTTTATAATATGAAAATTAGTTGTGGCTAAAGAACTTTTCTTTCTTAACATATTTTTGATTAGGTTAAATTAGACTTGTGAACAAGAAAACAAAATATACTTTAATGTACTTCTTTAAACACTTGAAGCTCTGTCTTTCTTCTCTTGGAAGCCTTTCTTCTGCAAAAATTTAACTTCAGTTTCTTCCATTTTTTAAACTGTAAGTAAAAACACAAAAAAAGAATACTTTATAACAACAATAACAATGTTTTAAATTATAATTAATGAAATACAAATCCCTAAAACGTCAGAATCAAAAAACAGAGTGCATTGTTAAATTGATCAAATATTTAGCGAGTGCTCAGTGATTCTTGCTAGTTTTAGCAGCAATACGATGTTAATTCATTCAATTCATTTGTTTCAAATGGTTGATGCGAATTTTCAAGCTAATCATTGAAGCAAATCAATTTTATGTCACCCTTAAAACAAGAACATGCTCTTTTATTGCTCGGCGGTTCCATGAGTGATCAGCTGAAACAAGATCTAAATGAGAGGTTTTAACAACAGCTTTGCCAGTGAGCACTCAATTTAAAAATGCAACCTCAATGAAATATACAGATAGAAATGAAAAATAAGGTTAATCATAAGGTCAACCATCACTAGCATGGCATCACTGAGACCTGTGGCATGCTGAGTTATCGGTGGTTCGGTTAGTAAAACAATTACTCAACAACTAACCACCTCATCCTACACATAAAATATTTTGTAAACTATTATTTCAAGTTGGATTAAAAAAATAAATAAATAAACACCCAAGGAAAATCAAGTAAAATTTTAATGACGAATTAATAATTCAGTTTGGTGAGTTATATATAAAATGTTTGCAAACCTTAACTTTTTGCTTCATGTTTTTTGCTTTTGAACATATTTTGCAAAATAATAAAGAAATATATTGGAGCTGAAAGATAAAGCCTTATATATCATCTTCCATCAGTGCAACAAAAAGCTTGATAAGAACGAATTCTCGCTAAGCTATAATTCCCAACAGATTAACTCGTCCAAATCCTTTAAATACCTAGGAATTCACTTATCCCATAACCTTTCCTGGAATGCTGACATTAATGCATTAGCTTCTAAGCTAAACCAACGATTAGGACTTTTTTCTCGTCTTCATTTCCTCCCCCCCAAAATCCATCTTTTACTGTATAATGCTTTAATCAAATCCTCCTTCACATATGGCCTCCTTTTTTTGTGGATCAACCACTAAAAATTTAATTTATTACGCTTATTTAGACTTCAAAAATGGTTTATACGAATTTTGCTAAAAGTTCGTAAACCTACCCCAGTCTCTCATCTTTTTAATTCCGTGGGCATAACTCCCATATAGCAGCTTTACAATATTAACCCAGCAACTTTTATATACAAAGCCCTCAATAACTCCATAATTACTACCCTCGCCCAGCAGTCATTTACCACTACTAGAATCCCTTATAACACCCAATACTCTGATTCCCTGCCAATCCCTCACATAAGAGGAAACTTCCAACTCTAAAGTGTCTCCACCCCTAGCTCTCCGTTCATCACTTTCAAATACCGTCTAAAGAAATATTTTTTAACATTCCCACCAAACCAATTTTCTCCACCTTTCTTCACCCATTCCTTCCTTAAAATTTAACTTTTAATCATCAAATATTGTTTCTATCTCGTTGGCCCTAGCCATACTGGCCCTGGGAGGACGACTTTTATCTTTCTTTAGATTAAATAAATAAATAAATAAAATAAAAAATCTAAAGAACTTGAGAATGTCTAATCCACAAAGAAAAAGGAGAAAAGAAATACCAGATCCATTACAAAAATGAAGTCTTCGTTCTAAATGGCCTAAGACAAACAGGTGTACACTTCAACCTGAAAATTATATAACTTAAAGATGGAAAGGGATAGGGGAAATAATATGGTACGAATCATTCTAATTGGCTAAACTAAAGAAATAAGGGATAAAAACAAAATCGGGCTATTAGGAATTAATAAAAATAGTGCAAAAGGAAATCACCCTACAAGCAAATACAAATCACCTTTTTATCCCACAGAAAAAGAATTTTGTGGCTAAAACTGGGGTCTTGGACTTTTCAAGACAACCTGCTCAATATGCTCTCCATGTTAGGGGAGCTCCACTGAGATGTTGGAGATGTTCAAGTATTTTGGGACCGAATTCACGAGTGATGGGTGACAGGATATAAAAATGGATGCTCGGATCGGTGCAGCAAGCTGTGTCAGGTGTGAACTGAGGCTATTCATGTAATGAAACGTGAATTTCCCAGCTTAATGGCCCAGTCACCCTCAGCAACACTCATAGATGGTCTCATCGGCGGATTCTTGGACTCCCATGAAAGTGCCTGGGCTGGCCGCATCTGAAGTAAGTACGCCTACCTTTTGGCGGCTGTGCAGTCTTACCTCCCTCCTTTACCAATTGAGCAATCGAGTTGCTGAAAGTGTCCATGGACTGGTGCAGAACCTCCCTCATGCCACGAATCTCCTTAATTTCACCCTTACATCCACATGAGTTTCCAGAATCACTCCTCGATGTGATTCGGGTCTTCAATGAGGTTCGAACTGTGGGGATAGGTCCTTCCTGTGAAGGAGCGGGGGGTTCCGGCTGTTCTCGCAACACGTGGCTGCTGGCCTCACCCTGGTGCTAGGGCTCCAATTCCTCTGACTCCAAAGCGCACCACACGGAATCATCATACGTCTTTGGAGCCGAGGCCATCATACCTTCTTGTGGGCCAGCAGGGCACTGTTGCGAAAAATGCTGCAACAACATTTTCCCCCTCTTAGGTGTCTACTCAGGCGCAGCTTGAAGGAACGGGTCCAAGGCCGCCTCTAAGCGACTGGCAAAGTTGGCCACCGATTCCTTCCTGAGCTGCACCACATTGCCGAATACTTGGAGAAGTCGGTGTTTTAACACCATGAAGTCCTCGACATCAAAAAGTTCGAGATCGGCTACTTTGCGGGCTGCGACTCCTTTTAATTTGGCTTTGGCCACTGTGAGCTTCACTTCATCTGCCCAAGAAGCCACTGTACCAATATTATCAAAGATGCCGAGGAACCCCGTGATGCTAATTCCGGCACCATCTCCTGAAAACATGGGGACTGTTTCAGCATACCCTGCCACCTGAGGGTCCATCCACAGGCATAATGTATCAGTATTAGTCACAACTAACCGAAAACTTGATCTTAATACCAGTTAGCCGGTATCCGTGCCAAAGACTCTCTAATCTGGAAATTCCGGATTACCGGTCCCTGTTCGGGTGCCAAAATGTTCTCCAATCCGTGAGGGTGCCACCCTGGCGACTCGATGGGTTCAGTGCACCTCATGGCTGTGGGTGCTTAAGAGTTCTAGATCGCTTAGGAGATGATTTTGACACGGATACGACCTTTAATAACCTCAAAATTGGCAGTACAACTTAACACATAAGAAATCTGTACCGGTGCGTGAATTATGAAAAATTGTAATAAACTTATTCTCATATAAAACAACCAGTTGCATTTCTACATAAGATACTGAAGTTGCACCCAAATGGCATCTTGTAGACAGCCAGGTAATTATCTTGGGCGGGGCAGGCACTACAACAGAGGTTATATACTATGCGGCCTTCCACTTAGCAACTTTTCCGGAGAAAGAAAAATACGACAACGACTGAATCAGAACACAGTTTTTCACATAACAAAGCAAAACGCTCTTTTTTAACAATAAAGAAAACAGAAGATTGCCTTCTCAGAAAAGCAATTATTGCTTCTTCGAGAAGCCGCTTCTCAACAATAACGAAACGACAGTTTGTGCATTGTTAATCCTATGATTACCGCCATGCAAACGAAATAACTGATTAAATATTCAGTATCAAAAAAACTGTAAACAAGCAGAGAATTACAACAATAATACACCCAAAGATAAGAGTTAGCTTAAAATAAAATTAAATATTTGAAGATAAAAAAAAAAGCTTAACCCCTATTTAAAAGAAAAATAACAAAAATAAATAACACGCTGCCATCACATGGTACAATTGAACAAATGACTGATCTTGCCTTATTTATATTTTATTGCCTATTATCATGCTGAGCATTTAGTGATCACATCTTGTTCTTGAGATTTGCCCCGTTTGTGGCTATCGATCTTTGTTTTTGCTCGCTGATTTCGTCATGGAGTCATCCAAAGATGAGCCATGGATGTTCTTGTTTTGTGGCCTAAACATAGCATTGCTTGTCATGCAGTGAAGCATGTACAGATAACTTCTCCAACAATGGATTTTCGAGTGGTGAATGCTTTGTTTCTTTTATTTTGACGCGACCGGCATGGTTGTGGGGTACTTTTCTTGTGAATCGATGTGTTGTTGTCTTCTGACTACAAGCCACTGGCTTGAGTGCTATGTCAAATGGCCCTGTGCCAACAGCCAATTGTGGAAGTTATGCTTGTATAATCGCTGTAAAAATGTTGTTAGCCGTGCAATGTTCGTGGAAAGAATGAACAGACCTTGGCTATTTATATTACAAGAGGACAATTTATGCTTTGGTCCATTGTAGTTAGAGATGGTTTGCTATTCGGCCAATTTAGCGATTATAAGGTGGAGCAAACTTCCTACACGCCACTTGTGTAGCATTAGCACAGAGTAATTTTTGGCTTGAGTCGTGCATGCTCGTTTGATGGGGTGAACAGTCGAGCATTGAATAACGTGTCAATTTCAGAGGCACGGTTTGGGTGACCTCTAGTTGAGATGTTGGGAACGTTTTAGCGAGTGGGTATTCTACTGGTGATTGTTGGGTCCACAATGGACGGGAAAGGGTTATGTGATCTCCCCCTTTGGAGTGTTAAAAAAAAAAGGATTACGTGACGTTATCCGTATGTCGTGGTGCTGTTGATTATAGAGTCTTGCTGCAAAGCATTGCAGGTTGGATATCGATGTGTCTAGGCCTGGTAGTCTAGGTTTGGGAAGAGATGCACGGGCTGAGAAAGGGCGTTATGAGCGGCCAGGTGGTGCTAATATAGGATTGTTCCAGTGTCCAATTCAAGTAGAATCAGGTGGTTGAGTCACCCATTGGTCATGTTTTATTTTCGCTCCAATGGTAGAGCATATGACCTGTGTTTATGTTAAGTTGTTTTAATATGCTTGAAGTAGTTTAAGGGCCCCTAATTATAATCTATACTATTAAAATGCAAAGCACTTTTTTTTAAGAGCAAAATCGCCACTTCTACGAATGCGCATTGATCATTGTTATCGTCATTAACTGTTGTATATAACTGTTGTTAATTTGATCATCAATGCTAGCAACGTTCTTTATTGTGATTTCTTTGTGTAGAGGATTGTTTACGAAACCTCACAGTTGTTTGCCGTCAAATTTTGTGGGTTCCATCTAGTTGTTATTTAATTGTACTGGTAGATTTGTTTTCATACTGAAAAAATATTTTTGTTTTTTTGTTGTCAATACTCAACCAGATCATGCTTTCTTTACCCCATTACAGGCCCAAGAGCTCCTAGTTGACTCTTCTTTGGTGGGAGGCATTTGCCGCTGCTGGCCCGTTGGACCAGCCCCCTCCCCCCAAAAGGTAATTACAACAATGCAGAGATAATACAGAGATAATTTTTGTTTCAACAATATAGCAATTAATATAAACAATATATCAAAAATGGTTACTTAACACCATCCATGCTAATAAATTTTTAAATATTTCCTTACTTCTTCCTTTACTTCTTTAATCAGACTATTATTCTTCAGGGTATGTTCATAACCTCTCAAAATCTGTCGGAAAGAAATTAAAAAAAAAAAAACAAACCTATAAATAATGTACTATAATATATATTATATATCACAGAAAGTTCGGTCTTTTTTTTTTTTTCAACATCATCATTCCAGTAGCCAATGATTAAAAGTATGCCAATATTATTGCAGCTTCATCTCATATCATTTAAAACTACGGATATTTGTCAAAATGAAGCAGGTAATAAATGCTTGAGGCTTTTTCTGTCAGCATGACATCGACATTTGCAATGGTCTCAAATAAAGTAAAAATTTTTGAGGCTCAACAAGTCTAAATTAGGCATAAAAGGATAGAGGCAGCCAGAAACATCCATCATGCATATGGTAATGATACTTTGTCAAATCGCAAGGCCAGTTTTGTTTTACTAACAAGGGGGGGACCAAGTCTGTTAAGCTTGGATTTAACAAATATAAATATGTTGTTATATCATATGGCATAGTAACTCATGCTAAAAGGCATATATGAAATAATTTATATTTATAATTTATTTATAATTTATATTTATAATTTATATTTATAAAATATAATTACTTAAAGTTAGTTATGTAGGCTATTGATGCACCTGTGTTCGAAATTCAACCAATTGTGTCTGCAATGAATTGAGGCTATGAATATTATTGAAATACTGCAACTGAATTGACAAATTGAATTGAATTCTCGCTGATGGATATAGGATGCCTTATGTCGGTATCTATTAGCATCTTATGGGTATAGGTTTTTAATTAATATCTCAGCTAACTGTGGACGCAGAGACTTGTTTTTTTTTTCTTTTCTGCGCTTGTATGGCACAATACCTTTCGAATGAAATGAC
>JAHWFO010097808.1:54895-81767 GCA_023313115.1 Rhysida immarginata | reverse complement strand
TTTCTTTTCTGCGCTTGTATGGCACAATACCTTTCGAATGAAATGACTTTATAATAACGCACGTTATAATAAATACCCAAAAAATGCTCCCCAATTTCGATGTTCACGTATTAATATACAGACTTACAAATTCAGACAGCGTGACATTCAAGTGCAGACCTGCCAACTTTCAGAAATAGTCCTACTTTAAGGATTTAATTTCCGTAATAACGTGTTCCATCGCCTACTCATGCAGCAGAGAAGTTCAACATTTCTCCAACTAGGAAATTATGAAAAAACGTAAAATCCTTTATATAAAGCGTAAAAACGTAAAATGGTATTAAAAGCGTAAATTTTACGTGTAAAACGTAAAAGTTGGCAAGTCTGCAAGTGGTCAATGTGATCCTGTGGGTAGTTGATAGATTACAATGCTAAAGGTCCCAGGTTCAAATCCTCCTCTTTTCCCAATTTCATTTAATTTAATTTTTTTAAACATGTTTTGAACAAATTATACAGGAAACTAATATTAATTATTAAAAACATATTTTTATAATTTTTTGCGTATTATATTTCATTTGAGGAAGGTAACAAATTATTTATTTTTAATAAGTTATTATTATTATATTTTTATACAGGATGGATACAAAAATCAGCCCTCTCTTTTATTTTCATAACCAAAGCAGATATGTCAATTTTGATGAATCCAATGAATAGGAAGTTGTAGGTGACCTATCCCATGCAAATATGCAAATTAGGACACATTCAAATCCTATCTTAAAAAACCATAACAGATACACGAAAAAATCCACTTGAAGACATGTTCAGCATGGAATTCTGAGCAAAACAAAGCGAAAAAAGGTTCCAAAATCCGATGCCAAAATTATTAGTTACCTCCCTATGCACTTCACAAAGACATTTGTATGTTCAACATGCAAATCAAGAAATTACCAAAAATTACCATAGCAACATTCACTTTCATGAAGAAAAACAAATAAAAGATAATTTTCAACAATGACAGAGCCGACTGTTAGACTTTCGCTTTCGGTTTTGCTTTGTTAGAAGTGTGATTATCAATCGAGCGATAACTACACTATGGGCCAGAATGCTTCAAAACCTGGCCAAAAGTGATTTTTTTTAAACTTCAAATTTTCCACCAAGTCTTTACTTTTCTTTGAAGATAAATGAACACTCATTTAGTAAACATAATACCCAAAAGAGTTGGACGAATCTATTTTTTTCCAGGAGGGGTGAAAGTTGCTGTTTTAACTGACTGGCTAGAGAAAACTTCTGAAATTCTATCGAGTTTTATTATTGTCAAATCTTAAATTTATTTTGCATTTTTGTAATGGATGATTCTACATTAGGTAAGTATAGTGTGACGTTCCAGTATGCTGGAAATCACGTGGCTCGGGCGAAAAAGGGGGGGGGGGGCGTGTTCGTGAGTAATTATCGTCGTTTGTGTTTGATAGTTTACAGGGTAATACGATTAAAGAAGAATTGTAATGTGTGTGAATGGATATTGTGATCGATTATTTGTTTGTTATTGCATGCATGATAGTTGTCGGTGCGGAGAAGTGTTGTAAAAATTCGTATGAGCGATCGTGTTTAATCCTCTGTTGGAGCGGCTATTGTTGGGAATTGCATTTGTTGTAAAAAGATCGCCTCAGCCTCCACCAGAGGATTGTTGCAAGGAATTTTCTGAATCCTGAATACGTCAAGGGCATGCTAAAAACGTTTGTTATGAGACTCTGTTTTTTTTTTTTGTATAAAAATCCTGGAGCGGTACGGACGTAGTGTTCCCGTGCGCTCGTATTGCTGTATTGCAGTGTTCGAATTGGAAATCATGGATCTGGAGACAGAACATAATTATGTATAGTAGTTGGTGACTTATTAATAATTAGTTTCTAGTCTATTTAATTAATGATTGTTTTCAAGCTATGGAATTATGATGATGGATCTGAGATGTGCTGATCGAACAGGCCGTCACAATGTATCGGCAAAAGCAATCGATGACGCCGCCGGGGCAAAGAGCTAAGGATGTCGACATTGAGGAGCAACTCCTATATTAGCGAACAAAAGGTCAATTTGCTGAAACTGGTGAGTGACTTTACGTTATTCTTTTGTGCCGCGTGAAGATTGTGAGCCCTGTCGAACGCGTAGAAGTGCATCTTTTTCTGCAATTACATCGGTCCTCCTGCCGAGTGCAATAGTGAGCAACGAAACTCGGATTGATGCTGACACCACGCGGCGTAATAGAGCAGTACTCTAAAAGATAACCGAGCCACCAGGAGTTACTGTGAATTGAATTCCATCGCTGTAGGAATTATGATATGTAATTTTTCGTTGGTGCCATAACGATTAAGACACGGATTGTGCACCAGGTTCGTTCGATGGGGAAGACGTGGTAGGCATACCAGAGTGCCCAGCAAGGGGAAGGGAAATGCATGGGTGCGTAGGATGTCATTGTGCGCAGGTTATTCGAATGCCCCCCCCCCCCCACCCAGAATAATGAATTATATAAGTAAAGCATTTGAGGAAAAAGATTTCGTTAAAGGAAACAGAATCATGGAACTTGTAGATTAAATTGTCTTTGCTGATTGTACTATTTTTTAAGATGAGTTTTAAAGGCAATGGGCGAATTTTTCGTTTCAGTTATGAACTGAGCACTAACGTTTCAGTCAGTTTCCAGAAACCTGAAAATGGAAGTTGCCATTATCAGTGTTGCCAGATGTAGCATATTAATTGCCTGCTAGCACTGGCGGAACTCATGCCTTGCCTGGGGTCCTCGGGTTAAGTTCCCACGTGCCTACCAAGAGGGGTCTCAGTACCTCCTCCCTACTTGCTATATTAAAGGAGAGTACATTACGTGAAAGCGTATAACGAATTTTAGGAATATTTGTGCCGAGGCACATGGGTTTCAGCCGATGTTTGTGGCCACAGGCACAGGTTTTTCACTCCCAAATGAAACTGGAGGAACCTGATCATGCTGATCACCTATACAAGTTACGGACTTGTGTGCCAGTCTGGTAGCTAATTCCGGAATGTGCTCTGTGTATTTGTATTCGTAGTAGTAAATTGAATTAAAGGGGCCCGTAGTCTTGTAGAGAAATAAGGTATTTTTAGCAATGAAATATGAATTTGGTTTGGACAAAAATATTCAGAATCAGGTGGTTCTTCATTTGCTTTAGTCCGAACTCTTAATGCGACTCACCTCAACACATTGCCTGGATGGCTTGTGTGCCTTGCATACCTATGGTGGGGGTGGGAGAACGTTACAATAGTAAGATGTTGCATGATCAGTATTTTACAAATATAATGCATTTTTTTATTTTAAAAATTATATTGTGTGTAATCTAAGCTGATCACTCTTTTAGTTAAGAAACTTTGTATTTATCGAGATCAACAGAATGACTGGGGCTTACTGGGGTTCAAAAATTTGTTTTAGTAGCACACTTGGAATGTTTTTTTAATATTGTATAAAAATATTAGCTGCAAATAACTGCGAATTTTATAATTACAGTAGTTTTAGTGTTCTGATGCATATTGCACCTTTTAGCACAGCTGTGAATGCAAATTTTCTAAGTTGATTCTGGTTGGTCTAAATTGCTAAAATTCTATAAATGATTGATACAAAAAAAGTTGACAGTGAAATCTATAAATATTAAAAACTATATTTTAATGTACATTTAATATATTATACTAAAAAAAGATTATATAAGCATACTTTGTAGTAAGGTAATTGTGTAGCCTATAAAGAACTTTAAAGCAGGTGGCATATATACGCTCCCGAGAAAAGTACTTTTCGAAATTTTGCGGTCACTTAAAGGAGACCAAAACGATCAGTGCTCTTTTTTGCAGAATCATGTGTTCATGATAAAAATGAGATGCAAATGGTAAGGCAAAAATTGTATACTTTCTGCTCAGAAGTTTTCAAAATATCGGGAAGATGTTACCGAAAAAAGGATTTATTTCTTTTAAAACACTCTTCATGGTTAGGAAAACTGTTGAATTCATACCTACTCACAGCAGACCTCAAGAAACGTATTCCTGATGTCCACGGGCTACATTTGAAGAAACTATCTATAGAAGTAAACGAAGAAAGACAGAAGCAATTCAGAAATATTCAACGCCAAATGAACTGGCATATGCTGCTTGCATGAACAGAAAAAGAAGATGGTACCAAGATTATTAAGGAGGTACAATAACCATCCCTAAAAGGGCAAACAAAATAAGGAAAACCTGAATGAGAAACCGCAACAAATCCTACACTCCCGAAAAGGTACTTTTATTTGTGGAAACTGATCTAAGCAAACATTACTACCAGATACTAAGATCAAGTGCCTTAGAAGATACAAAAGCGTTCATTCGATGGGAACACACTGGAAAATTTTAAGAAAATCTTACAATGAATACTTATTTAACTTTTTGGTAACATCAGATCTTGTGATCACTGCCAAGCACCCTATGCAAAACAGCCTAAAGAATCTCTCCTAAAAGAGGTTATAGAACTTCTTTCCATTCCAGATAATGAATAAAAAAAGACAGTGGCAGTGAATTAATTTTTTGATTGATAAATGGAAGGAAAAATTAATACCTGTGGTTGGAGGTTATCTCCAATTTATAATTATTATTATTTATCTGTGAGTTCATCAACTTTCTGATGGTTTGGATAGGAGAAATTCTCGATCTGTGAGCCACGTGACAACTTGGTCGTCTTTAAGACACCATTTGACAGCATGGCTGTTTGGGTGTGTGCGACAGCCCAATTGATAGAGGCATCGACCATGACAGTGGAGATTCCTGGTTTGAATCCAGGTCACAGAATTTTTCCTTCCATTTTTCAATCGAAAAATTAATGAAATAAGGAATGTTATGGACATTACTGGCAAGGAACCACATATATTATGCCATTTTATTGTAATAAAAAATGTTTCTTGATCTTTATTTATTTCTTGTAATAATTTTTATTTAGGTACTTTGGCTTGAATTTAATATAATTTAAAAAAATTCGAAATATAATATGCAATTTGACTTTTGGCCAGGTTTTGAGGCAATCTGGCCCACTGTGCAGTAGTGTAAAATTAAAAAATGGAAAGTATAGCAGGTGCTACTGAGGGGAGAAAAATATCAGTGTGGAAATTGTACGAGTATACTCCAAGTAACGGAAATTTTGATGAAGAAATTTCTATATGTATACGAGAGAGAAATATGTATAAATACAATTTACTTTGTGATAATAATAATAACGTATTAAAAATAAATAATTTGTTACAGTCCTCAAATAAAATATGCAAAAAATTATAAAAATGTTTAATAATTAATATTAGTTTCATATACACTGTCCTATCAATGAATTATGACCAGCACCCCTTCAAGGCACACGCATGGTTCGCCCCAACAACGATTACACATTGCAAAATTTGCATAACAGGCTGAGAAAGCTTTAAAGCTGGTGCATCAAACGGCAGGTGCACGAGCCTCAAGATGGGTAAATGTCCGGATTTAATGAACATCCAAAAAGGCATGATAATAGGCTATCACAGCAAGGGTGGCACCATCTCCGAAACGGCACGATTTGTGAACTGTTCACGGTCCACTGTAGCGAAGGTGTACAAAGAGTGGACAGCAGGGACAGAAATCACGTCCCAATGCCATCACTGTAAAGGGTCACGAGCCATCGACCAACGGGGTTAGCGGCGCCTACGACAACTCGTAAAAGGTGACCGGAGAGCCACAGTCCATCAACTGACCACCAGATTCAACAGTGGTACCAACAGACATTAAATGCACCTTGCTAGCTACGGATGGGACTGAACAGTCGACGCATGGTTGCTGCACCCATGTTGACCAGGGGTCATCGTCAACAATGCCTAGACTTTGCATATGAGCACCGCCACTGGACCACAGACGAGTGGGTTATGGTCGCTTTCTCCGACAAGTCAAATTTTTTGCTCCATAAAGAGAGACTGCTGGAGGCTATTGTGGGCCGGAAACAGGCTGGTGGGGTTAGTGTATATGTGTGGGGGCCCTTCTGTTGGGAGCAGTTAGGTCCACTGATTCATCTACAGGGCAATTTGAACGCCTGTGGCTATCTGTCAATCGTAGCAGACCAGGTGCACCCATACATGCTCATGATGTTCCCCCAATGTGATGGTGTGTTCCAACGGAACAATGTACCCTGCCACAAGGCACTTCTCCTTCTGGATTGGTTTGAGGAACACTCTACTGACTTTCAAGTGCTCCCTTGGCCCACTAATTCGCCAGACATCAATCCAATCGAACATCTGTGGGAGCACCATGATTGCCATGTACGGCAGCTGAACCCTCCACCTAGACTCTCGAATCTCTGTGGACAGCGCTTCAAGTGGAATGGACTGCCATACCATCGGACACATACCGCACACTTCTTGCGTCCATGCCACGATGCCTAGCAGCAGTTACAGCGGCGAAGGGTGGCTACTCCCATTACTAAGCGGGTGGTCATAATTCAGTGATATGATAGTGTATAATTTGTTCAAAAACATGTTTAAAAAAATTAAATTAAATAAAATTGGGAGAGAAACAGGATTTGAACCCGAGACCTTTAGCATTGTAATCTATCAACTTACCATCATGACCACCTTGACCACTTGGATATCATGCTATCTGTAAATATACATCAATAGCCTACATAACTAACTTTAAATAATTATATTTCATAAACTAATGACCATTAGCACGAGTTACTATGCCATACAGGGTGTCCAAAAAGTCTTCACATTTGAACTGCAGTGAAGTAGACTGTTGGGAAGAGGAAGGGGAAGTACTCTATAGTGACTCTTTCTCACCCATTTTCTCAAAATCTTTCAAGGGGAAGGGTGTGATTAAAAATTGTTTCTAGACTAATGTGGTGTTGCTCTACAGGGTAGCAACAGGAAATTTTTCTCTATCTTTAATAATAGTTTTCGAGTTAGCAAATGGATAATCTTAAATTTGGAGGTCAAAGTCAAATTTGATTGGGGCAATGACCCCCCTCCCCCCATTACCTATAAACCACACATGAGATCTTGCCTACCTTGCAGCTTTGAGATATCTGCCATGTTACCAGACTTTATGGACACCCTGTAAAATAGTGGGAGAGGTGCGTAACAACGTATTTAAATTTCAGTTAAGTCCAAGCTTAACAGACCTGGTCCCTCCCCATGTAAGTTCTGTAATGGAGATGAGATGCTGGAAGATGCCCCTATTCAGACAGATCACAGATAGCCAATAACCAGGAAATGGACACCTTTGCTGAGTCTGGTCCTGGTCAAACCTAACAGAAAGTAGAAAATAGGCTCAGTGTTTTTCTATCTCAAGTGCAAAATCGTTCTCAAATTATTGGGAAAGTCAGGAAATTATTAGATGGGTGCCATGCAAGCTCTCTACTGCCAAACAAAACTCAACATTTGACTATCTGCTCTTCTATGATCAAGTATCACAGGAATCAACCACTGTTCGAGAGGATCATTATTTGCATCAAGATACGGATACAAAAACGTCAGATGTTCTTATTAGCGATTATCAAAAAATGAACCTCTGAAAAAGTCCCTAAATAAGACCACAGTATAAGACCACTGCAAGCAAGGCACATAGTGAGCTCCACAAACTTGGCAAAACCATCACTGCGTAGGTGTAAAACATCACTTGCCCACAATATGTTGCATGCAATGAGGAACGGTGCTCTATTGCTGCAGGAAAATGCTCCTTTACAAATTGTAAAATGACTCTGGAAATAATTCTGCAGTTAAGGTGTGAGTTTTTTGCCTCATCCACCCTACTCTAATGACTCCAACAGATTACCTTGATTAACAAGTATCTTTTTTGATCACTTGACAACAGGATACAGAAGAAAGGCTACAAAACCCTCAAAGGGGAGTTGGACAGAGAAAGCATCAAAATTTGGTATAACACAGAGACCAGATGGATATATATCTTTGCTGAATAAAATTATTGCTTTATGTAATGAAAGCCGTTAGTATTTGTTTTATGTTAACTAAAAATGACAGAAACTTTCTGACTACTTGATATTTTAAATTTTGGTTATATCAAAACTTCAGTTTGTCTTATGACCTTAGGCATTCCTGGATAATCTAGCCACTCTTGGTAGATTT
Source organism: Rhysida immarginata (assembly GCA_023313115.1). Taxonomy (NCBI): domain Eukaryota; kingdom Metazoa; phylum Arthropoda; class Chilopoda; order Scolopendromorpha; family Scolopendridae; genus Rhysida; species Rhysida immarginata. Next base: position 73,656 of record JAHWFO010097808.1, on the reverse strand, counting down.
GTTCTATGGTAACTTTACTATAAAAAAAGGCAAATAAATATAATATATAAAAAATACAGTAAAAATAGACACTCCTATTTTAGCTAATCAAACTATTACTGTTACACATACATGAGGGTGCAACTCATATTATTAAATTGTAGGCTTTTAATAGAAATTAATATAAAAATTAATTTCTATTAATAACCTGTAACATTTCAAAATAAATAATTACGACAAAGGAAACAATGAGATTTTGCGTTATATATGTGGGTCAGTCATAAAGTCCTTACAATTACCATGGAAATCATGTAGCAGTAAAACAATAATGGAATCATGTAGCCACAATTTTACAAACCAATTCATCATGGATTCACCATCAAAGTACCGTATGGTGGTGCAGTCTGTAGAGAAAATAGAGATGTGGGTTGTGATGTGTTTTAGTTGGAAACACAAAAAAAAGATAGAAATATGAATACAGAAGGGAAGACCATTCTTTTTAACCACTTAAATATGTAATTTTTTCTTTATATTTGCTTCAAAATATTTTAAGCTGTGAAGGCTTTTAAAATAAATTGAAAGTGAGTTAAACATTAAGGGCTGCACATCTGAAGGGAAACCATGCTGAACAGATCCATATCATGATTAAAAAACCCATTTGGAGACAATGAACCATCATAAGAAGCTATGACCATGTGGTAGTAACACTTCCAAAATGGCCAGATCAGCCTATTAATATTACTATTTTTTTTCTCGTAAACCTCTGCTTAATTATGTTTCCAGCAAGGAAATAACATTCTGCTGCCGTAGATATTAAAGTACTGTAAGTATCACTAGGTGCGGCGCGAAGCAGTAAGCAAAGTAAGCGTCGCATGGGGGTGCATTGTAGGATGGGGCACCAATAAAGGTTGAAAGGGCACACATTTTAGAGGTTTGCATAGGTTTGCATGGGGGCACCGAAGAAGCTAGCGCCACCCCCGAGTATCACTTTCTTCCTAGAAGATGACCCTGAAAGGCTTTCCATCAATGAAGAGCTGCAACTCCTGCAGGAAGTGAAGGCCCCTGTTTAGACCGCTAGAAGAGTGAAGAATCAGAATGGAAAAGATCATGCAGAAGGTCTACATCAGCCACGGCAATGTCTAAAACACTGCATTTTGCATGTGGGATTTCACATGGCAGCAAGATGGGTGCCATATTTGCACATGCATTGCAAGAGATTGACAATTGCAGGATTCAAAGGTATACCAGTAAATTACATCCTCACCCTTCTTTTTCATACACATGAAGTGCACACTACATGCATGCAGTTTCCCAGATGATGAGGAGATTAACTTCAAGGTGGAACAGTTCTTCCAGGGTGAAACTGAAAACTTTTACAATAAAGGAATCTGGCAGCTGATTTATCATTGGGAGAAGCATATGATCTTGGGGACATGCATGTTTGATGTAGAAGTTCTCCATTTCGCCCTGGAGGAACTGTTCCACATGAAAGATGAACCACTCTCTCGGTATACTTGCTGAACGCTCTCTTTCAATCATAGTGATTGAAAGGACATTATGACAGACCCTTTTAACAATATCTTGACAATAATTTAATCTAATATTTTACACTGGAGAGTGTAAATTCCATTTTTCCAACACATCATAGAATATAAGAAGAAAAATACTTCTTGTCCACAAACATTTATTTTCTGGAGAATAAAATAATCTTAGAATGAAAATCTGAAACAGCTTGCGTGTGTAACTTTAATATCAAAAATAATGATAATGCTTATGCCATATTTTGAGAATTTCAGAGATAAATAAATATCCAATGACCATAAAGATGTAAAAAATAGTCTATGAGTCAATGATACCAGAACTTAAGCAGGGTTACTAACAAGAGGGAAACAGGCCTGTTAAGCTTGGATTTAGCTGAAATTAAATATGTTGTTATGCACCCCTCCCCCTATTATATGGCATAGTAACTCATGCTAATTGGCATTAGTTTACGAGATATAATTATTTCAAGTTAGTTATGTAGGCTAGTGATGTATATTTACAAATTCAGACAGTGTGATATTCAAGTAGTCAACATGGTCACGTGGGTAAGCCGATAGATTACAATGCTAAAGGTTCTGGGTTCAAGTCCTGCTTCTCTCCCAATATCATTTAATTTAATTTTTTTAAACATGTTTTTGAACAAATAATATATGAAACTAACATTAATTATTAAAAACATATTTTTATAATGTTTTGCATATTATATTTCATTTGAGGAAGGTAACGAATTATTTATTTTTAATCAGTTATCACAAAGTAAATTGTATTTATATAACATAATATTATATACATATTCCTCTCTCATATACATAGAGAAATTTCTTCATCAAAATTTGTTACTCGGGGTATACTCGTACAATTTCCACACTGACATTTTTTCCCCTCACTAGCACCTGCTACACTTTCCATTTTTTAACTTTACGCTACTGTAGTTGTCATTCGATTGATAATCACAGTTCTAACAAAGCAAAACCGAAAGCGAAAGTCTAACCGTCGGCTGTCATTGTTGATCAATCACCTTTTATTTGCTTTTCTTCATGAAAGAGAATGTTATTATGGTAATTTTTGGTAATTTCTCAATTTGCATGTTGAACATTCAAATGTCTTTGTGATGTGCATAGGGAGGTGACTAATAATTCAACATGTGATTGTTGGTGATCCATTCATCGGATTTTGGAACTTTTTTTTTTTTTTACTTGCTGAACATGTCTTCAATTGGAATTTTTCGAGTATCTGTTACGGTTTTTAAGATAGGATTTGAATGTGTCCTAATTTGCATATTTGGTCAGCTACAACTTCCTATTCACTGAATTCATCAAAACTGACATATCTGCTTTGGTCACAAAAACAAAAGGAATGGCTCATTTTTGTATCCATCCTGTATAATAATAACGTATTAAAATATTAATTGGAAATATAATAATAACTTATTAAAAATTAATAAATTGTTACCTTCCTCAAATAAAATGTGCATAAAATTATAAAAATATGTTTTTAATAATTAATATTAATTTTATATATAATTTGTACAAAAACACATTTAAAAAAAATTAAATTAAATAAAATTGGGAAAAGAGCAAGATTTGAAACCAGTACCTTTAGCATTGTAATCTATCAACTTACCCACAGGACCACATAGACCACTTCAATGTCATGCTGTCTGAATTTGTAAATAAACATCAATAACCTACATAAGTAACTTTATGTAAATAATTATATTTTGTAAACTAATGCCCATTAGCATGAGTTAATATGCCATATAATATTGGGAAGGGTGCGTAAAAAAATATTTAAATTTCAGTTAAATCCAAGCTTATCAGACCTGGCGGGCCCCCCCCCCTCTGTAAGAGAATACAGAAAGAGCAACAAGAAATTGAGAAAGTTTAAAATTCTTGACTGGATCAAGAGATTATAATGCATATGATACAAGATACTTGATCCAGAAATAGAAAAGTTATTGTGGAAAATTATATGTAAAGTGCTGACGTATCCTGGATAAGATTAGCTATAGTTAATAACTGGTTCAAGGCAATACAGAAATTCATTTGCACTTTGCTCTGATGTTCCTAGCTCAAATGGAAATGGACAATGTATGGTCATATAATGTCCTGTGGAGAGATGAGCAGGGCTCCGATTTCAAGGTGGCCCACCTTAGTTTTGTTTCGAGTTAAAACGTCACAAAACACACTTTAGACCCAGTGCAAATAAGTAACATGGATCTCTTAGACCCAGTGCAAATGAAGCAACTTGTGTCGAAGCAATAAGATGTGGAAACATTTTTGGGGCTTTTTTGAGGTATAGACAGTGCAAATGTGGAAGGACGATGGCTATAGTTGATCCAGAGAAAGTTGGAGTAGGCGTGGCTTAGCGTTGATATCAATTATTATGTCAGGCATAGAATTATGGGCTTTCTTCGTTATCTAAAAGGGCGTCAATTCGTTCACAACGTGCAGTGACCAGCGATCATAATGGCTAGTTCATCTACAACAACACCACCTTTGGAATTTGTGGACGAATTATTCACAGTCAAGCTGGGGAGTTTGTGTGGAATGTATTTTCCTATTTTAAATTAATGAACCTGATAAAAGCACTTTAGCGTTAATAGAGGAAACACCTTCAGCAACACAAGTATCAGCGAAGAATCTAAGAATCGTTCAGGGTGTAACTAGGCCTGCTTCGGAAACAACCAAACGCGGCGAACCCGTCACCTTTTTTGCAGCAGCGGTGATAGTAGCAGCGATGAAGAGTGGGATGACGTTAACGTTCTCCTGCAATATCCCTAGCTTGGATATTTTTTAATAAATAATCTTTTTCAAGACTAACTCATTAAAAGGCCATTTTAATGGCCAGCAAATAAACGAATGAGGCCAGAACCTTTGTTTTTAAATTTTGATTGAAATGTTTGTAGCATATAAATATTTAATTGCGATTCATTTTTAAATTCTTTTAATTCTAATTCATTAAAAGAAATAACAAATGATGAAAGATATATATTAAAGAATAAAATAATATTGATATATTGACTTCAATTTAATTGTTTCAATTGCTTGCAATTTTAAATGAAATAAAAATAAAATTTTAGTTAACAATATACAGGATATTTCTGCTGATTGATGGCCACGAGGTGGCAGAAATGTACATACAGATTAGGCAATAAACTTATGTGAAGAAGATTTTTCTTTATTATTGTTATTATCCACAGTTCAATTATCATATACAGGGCGTTTCTAAATTATCTCCCAATTTATACATTTTTATTACTCAAAAACTATTACAGATTTTAAAGTACTTTTTTTTATTCACAAAGAAAAACTCAAAAATTTCAATGTGCCCCCTAATTATGGCGTGAAGGATAATGTAAGCGATACTCGATTTCCTCCCATGTTCAGGCTAGCATTTTGGTGTAGTTTAATGCATGATCGAGTAACTGGACCTTTCTTTTTCGCTGAAGACACTATTACCGCTGCAACCTACTAGATATGCTGGAGAACTACCTGATTCCACAGGTGGAAGAACTACAGCCCAAAAGTCTACCAACAAGATGGAGCACCTCCTAACTGGGGCAAGTTAGGCAGTGCCTTAATAAGAACTTTACAGGACGATGGCTTGGAAGGGATGGGCAAATCCCTTGGCCCCCTCGCTCAGCCGATGCGAACCCTTTGGATTTTTTCTTCTGGGGATATGTGAAAGTATAACATTCAATGTCAGTGGGTGTCACTTGGGCCCAGCGGAAACCCATTCGCGTGTCGCGAATCTTTTTTGTTTTGGGGTCGTTTATCTGTTGTTGTTCTTTTGTTATTTTCGTTGACACTGTTTGGTTGGTTTATTAAAATATTCTGTCTAGTTATAATTTATTGTTTTTGCTTTTGTTCATTATACAAGTTATAGTTTATATTGTTTTGTGCTCCTTTGTAATTAAAAGGAAAATTAGTTTATTTTGTTTGTATTCTTTGAGCAGCAATGACAAGTTATTGCTGCGTCGTCTGTTGCGTGTCGGCGAAGGACGTGATTGTTGGGGAGCAGGCATCGTTTTCTCAGAGGAGATTCCGAGAAGATCATGCCCTACTCCCAGCAATTGTTTTGTTGCGTAAATGTATGTAAATGAGAATATGTTCGTCTTGGAGAGGAAGCAAGTTTTTGTCTGAATATGAAGTTTTGGCTTCATTCTCAGTCTGTCAGAGCATGCATGGCGATTCATAAGCCTTAATAGCGAATGTTAGTGGAGGCGATTGCCTGTCATTGTATTTAAGTTGTTAAATGATTCATTTTATGTTAACATTTAGTTTTTAATTGCCTAGTGAACTGTACATAGTTGTCGGAGTTTTGAGTTCATGCTTAGTTCAGCGTTAAGCGTTCGAATTTTTTGGAAGCTGCTCCTCTCAATTTGCTGATGTTAAGTTATGCACAGAAGCAATCCTGGTTGGGTCTTGGTTGTAGAACACTACATTTCGTGAGTGACCAGAGGAGCGGTATCCATAGAGGCAGCTGGCAGCACCTGGTCTTGCAGCAGTAAAGCACCCATTGCAACCCTTGCTATTTTCTGCTTTGAAGTAACCTAGTGAATGGGTTAAGGTGCAGCTAGCTCCCTATATGGATGAGTTATACCGGTTTTAGTGTCTTAAATGTTAGCTGATAAGCGATTATAGATGATGAGGCACCCTTCAGTCTATGTTCAGGATATGTGTAGTGGCACTGCCAATATGAATAGATCAATTGTAATGCATTTAAGAACAGATGTTTGGTGTAATTAAATTGAGAGTTTATTATATTAAGTTCATCTGAATCCTTATTTCCTCGACTCAATGACGCCCCGAAAACCTGACTAGTCACCTCTTGTGGTGTTAGATATTAATAGTGCTGGCTGTTACTAACCAGAAGGGTGGCGTGTCACAAAAGACAGGGTGTACAAGACCAACGTTGATGACATTACAAAATCTCAAGAACAGAATAATTGAAACAATCGCTGAAATCACTCATAAAATGCTAGCTCGAACATGGGAGTTTCGCTTTGACATCCTTCACGCCATAAATGAGGGGGGGGGGGGGCCACAATGAAATTTATTAAGGTGTGACATTACATATCAGTATAATGCGCCATGCCCGGCAGAGGCTAAATATAATTAGTATGTTTACGTGTGTGGGTGGTGTTGTGTATAGTACGTTACTTATTTTGTAAGTGTTTGTGTGATTGGTTTAGGTTGTTAAAGTCTGTTGCGTTGTTGAGATCGTATGTTTTGAACATAAGGTGCGTGGAGGTGGACTGTGTGTGTGTGTGTGTGTGTGTGCGTACATGCGTGTGTTTTAAGTGAAGCCCGATGAGATGTTTTAAGAGATGTCATATTGGTGAATGAACTTTTTCGTATTTTTTTAAACACCGTGACGAGAGTCCTGTGACGTGCGGGTGTTGTGTCAGCGAGTGACCCGTAGTGATAAGTCTATTGAAATATACACAACCATAGCCCCTGAGAATCATCATAAAAAGAAACTGTATCTAAGACAGTTCGTTATAGTAGATCCGAACTCTGTTGCGTGAACTGCGGGCTAGAAGAACGTTGTCTTTAACATTTACAGCTTTATTTTAATAGTTTAAGAATGCTTTTAAAATGTCTGTTGTAGATGATAGTAGTCGAATAAAAGCAGGTCGTGCGACTGCATAACTTAAGGAGTGTGCAAAACAATTGAGGGCCGTGACAGGTTGTTGCGTCATTGAACCGGGCCCGGAGCTTAGTGAACCTGTATCCCTGTCCTCATAAAGGGATCACGTGGCGCGTGTGGGCATCGGTTTGCATGGAATATTTGTTGGTCCGTGTTCCGATAGTGGTGGTGCCTCCGCTCTGTGGTCGTAACTCCTGCATATGGTTCAACAATTGTTCGCTTATCGGCGTGTGTTTTGTGTTGTCACACCGCTATCAAAATGCAGAAGCACCTAGTTATGGTTCGTTAGCACGATTAACCCATAGTGCTAAGTTTTTATAGCTATCTTAGTTAACTGAGGGGCCCCTCTTTGATAACTTAAGGTGTCAAGATTAAGAAATATAGGTCGATATCTTCGCCCACTGCAGTATATGGATGTATGCAGAACGTAAGTTAATAGAGGAATAAAGAGTATTGTATTGTTTACAACACAAGTGGATTTTTTGTTTGCAGTTATTTATTTGTTGACAACCAATGAAATTGCGAGTGCCCCTCGAGGGACGCAAAATGTTCTTATTCTGAATTAGGGGACATTAAAACCAAATAATCAGTATTCATTTTCCCGAATCTGTTCCCCTTGAGTCGTTATTTGGACCTAAAGACGGGAAACCAATTATGAAACACTCTGTATATAGTGCAGTATATGTAATTTGACTAAAAAAAAAAAGTAATGTTATAAAATGCTTCACAATTAAGACCTGCAAACCAGAAATGGTCAGTCGCATGATCAAACTTTTCTCTGATTGGCCTAGGCTCTGCCCACTCTAGCTTTCCCTGGATCAACTATAGTAAACAGTAACCAATCAAATGACGATTTGGGAATGATGATTTTATTACAACAGGCAAGGATCAAGAAGGATGCCAGTAAAAATATCGAAGAAATTACATTACTCGTTTGTGTAGCTATTGTTTCCATGGTCCAGGTCTTGCTATCCATCATTATTTGATCAGCCATGTTGTCTGCATGCTCATTGGCTATTGTCAATCACATGATAGGGTTGCCTGGATTAAATCAGGCTTGATCGAGGCAACAGCAACCAACAATAGTCTCCACATGTCGCTGGCATGTTGCCAGTATGCTATTGGCAACTATTTTAATTCCACAAGCAACCATTCCATTCGACCGATTCAGTCGCCGTCACCTGCTTATTGCCCCATTTATTCCTTAACCAGGGTGCGTACTACTTTTGAAAAAATGAAATTAATGACTTTTTCATGACTTTTCATTACTAAAATTTTTATTTTTCATGACCTTTAGTTACAAGTGATTTTATGTTTTTTTCTATTTCTTGTATTTCAATCTTCTTTTCTTTCACAGTATTTCTGAGTGAATTGGATTTCACAACATAAGATAAATCATTTTTTGTCTCTGCCAACAATGCCACATTTCATCAGCAGATTTTAAGAGTGACTCAATGTCTTTTTCTAAACTTATTTTTTTTCTGTTCAACTTTTCAACTTCTAAATTGTCTTCATTTTGTAGTTTACTTTTAGACTTTTTTTTTTTTTTTTTTTTCTCTTCTAGAGCTGTAAAATATTTTTGACGTGCATCTGGGCAGAAACAATCAAAGATTTTGTAATTGGCACTTTCATCAAACCACCACAATGGTTTATATAGTCACAAATTCTCCTATGAGAAGTTAAAAAAGTTTCTTTCAAATTTTCTACCAATAATGCCTTGTTAATAGAGAAACCTCTTTCCACTGAGGCTTGGCCATGAGATAAAGTTAAAATGAGTTTTACCACTTGCCATAAAATATCATAATCAGGTATCATAAATTGTTTAGAAAACACATCTAACCTCAATTCTGAATCATTGAATTCTAAAAAACTACCTTGGTTGGCAGCAACAATTTTCTCAATAAATTCACAATACTGTGCAATGACCTTTGTCACAATTTCTGTCTTTTACAAATTTATAGTTATTTAAATATAAATAACAATTTGAACCCCTGAGTGGATGCCCCCTTACCATAGGTCAGGGGTTTGGGTGCTTCAGGGATTCTGTGAGCTATGCTGGTTATAGCACGGCTACTTTAGGGTCACCCTTACCAGAAAGGTCATGGTTGAGAAGTGAGACGAAAAGTATCCAAACAAACATATATCTCATGATATCGACGAATGAGAGAATTCATATTGCATTGAGTGTGGCGCAGGTTAAAGTCACCCGTGTTCGGGAGTTAGGCAGAGGCTCTCCTTCGAAAAATAGTCGACAGTCTTCCGGCTGTTATCTCGGAGCAATGCCTCCGAGAAGCCCCACCGGTGCACTCGTTATGCGCTTGGGGAAACGGTCGGGGGCAGCGCATGCCTAGGAGGAGAAACGGGTAAAGCGACAACGGGATTGGGTGCTGTCAATTGGCACTTGGAACGTATTCTCCATGACAGGAAAGGAATCGGAGTTAGTGGAGGAAGCCAAATGGTATCGACTGGATATCATAGGTATTAGCTCTACGAAACGTCCGGGTTCTGGAACTGTGGACTTAGAAGGAGGGTGGAAGCTTTTCTACTCTGGTGTCGACCCTAACATGACTGCCCAGGCGGGAGTGGGGATACTCACAAGTCCCCGGCTGGCAGATTATGTTGCAGATTGGACCCCCTTAGGTGGAAGACTGTGTCTCTTGAGGCTTCAGATAGGGAAACTGTCTCTCTCTCTATTCGTTGCATATGCTCCGAATGCAGTCACAGAGTACCCACTTTTTCTAGATGAAGTTGATGCTGCTCTTAGCAGGAGAGGGAGTGCAGATTCTGTCATTCTGGTGGGCGACTTCAATGCACACGTAGGGGCTGATGACCAAACGTGGAAAGGCATGATTGGGAGGAATGGTGACCCCGATTTAAATGCGAATGGGAGGTGCTTATTGGATCTCTGTTGCAACAATGGACTTTCCATCACAAACACCTTCTTCCAGCACAGGGATGTCCATAAGTATACCTGGCACAAGGATGCAATGGACCAGAAGTCACTGATTGATTTTGTAATTGTTTCAGCCAACTCATTCCGATCAGTGTTGGATACTCGTGTGAGAAGAGGGGCAGAACTATCAACTGATCACCACCTTGTTGTCTGCACCTTGCGGTTCTCTTAATCCATGCCAACCAATACTAGGTTCAGACAAACTTGGCGCATCAAATGGGAGGCACTGGAGGATAGAGCTGTGAGGAAGACTTTTGCAGATAACATATCTTCAACTTTCCAAGAACTACCCAGTGATCGTAGTACTGTTGAAGAGGAGTGGCAGTTGTTTAAAACTGCTGTGATTACTTCAGCTGCATTGTGCTGTGGTCGTAAGCAGCCAAGTGTGGCGCAGGGCGGTGAGAAGTGGTGGAACGGTGAAGTCCAGGAAGCTGTCAAGGCGAAGAAGGAAGCCTATTTGCTATAGCTTGCAAATAAGTCAACTTCGAGTCGAGTGCGGTACACTGAGGCGCGAAAAGCAGCAGCAAAGATAGTATCAACAGCTAAAGCCAAGGCCTGGGAGAAGTTCGGGGAGACATTGGAGGCAGACTATGGTTCGGCAAACAAGGTGTTCTGGCAGACCGTGCGCCGCCTCCGTGGAAAGAAGTCTCTTTCATCACAAACTATTAAGAGTTCAGATGGCAGCTTCTGAAAACGGAGGAGAGCGTATTGCATAGGTGGAAGGAATACTTTGCATCTCTTCTTAATCCGGTGACAACAACAACTGAGGCATATCTGGTGCACCTTGGAGCGGAGAATAGTCACGGTAGTATCACTGAAACAGAAGTCAGATGGGCAATTAAGTTCTTGAAGACTGGCAAAGCTGCAGGTGATGATGAAATCCGGCCTTAAATCAGGATGGTATCCTGTGGCTGATTCGAGTGTGTCAGGTTGCTTGGATATCTGGACAGGCCCATAAGTAATGGCAGACAGGAATTGTGATCCCTATTTTCAAAAAGGGAGATCAGAGAGATTGCAATGACTATCGAGGCATCTCTTTGCTCAGCATTACTGGGAAAGTGTATGCTAAGTGTCTGGAGAAGAGAAGTCAGGAAATAGTCGACTCCAAACTGTCGGGGGAGCAGTGTGGTTTCCGACTTGGCCGAAGCACGACGGATCACATCTTTGCTCTAAGGCAAATCTTTGAGAAATCCTGGGAGTATGCAAAAGAGGTCTACGCTTGCTTTGTGGACCTCTAAAAAGCGTATGACAGAGTTCCTCGGGAGAAGCTCTGGCAAGTGTTGCAATAGAGTGGATGGGCAATTACTGGTTGCTATCATGTCTCTGTATGAAAGCTCTGAGATGTGTGTCCGGATAAATGCATTAAGTCAAGACCGTTCACCGTGGGTGTTGTACTCCACCTAGGGTGCGTACTGTCGCCCCTCTTGTTCGATATCTTTATGAACAGGATAGACAGGGGCAGCTGAGGCGATGAGAGTGTTTGTGTGGGCGACTGCCTGGTGGAGAGGTTGCTCTTTGCTGACGACCTTGTCCTCCTTGGGTCTTCTCGCACGAACCTTCAGCAGTCAAATGTGAAGAAGCTGGGATGAAGATCAGTGTGGCTAAAACCGAGATTCTGGTCCTTTCAAGACAGCCTGCTCAGTGTGCTCTCCATGTTAGGGGAGCCTCATTGAGACAGGTGGAGAAATTCAAGTATCTCGGCATTGCATTCACGAGTGATGGACGGCAGGAGAAAGAATTGGATGCTCGGATCGGTGCAGCAAGCTGTGTCAGACGTGGTAACGAAACGTGAGCTGGGTAACAAAGCCAAGCTCTCTGTTTTCAAATCTATCTTTGTCCCCATTCTCAACTATGGTCATGAGGCTTGGGTAATGACCGAAAGAGTGCGATCGCAGGTACAAGCAGCTGAAATGAGATTTCTGAGAGGTGTGGCAAGTGTTACCCTACTAGATAGAGTGTACAGCAGCACAATAAGGGAATCTTTAGGTGTTGAGCCACCACTTCTCCGCATTGAGAGATCTCAGTTGCGCTGTTATGGCCACGTGATACGTATGCCACAAACTATTCTTCCTAGGCAGTTGTTATTTTCCAAGCCGGTGGGAAGAGACCAAGGGGTCGGCTTAGAACCAAATGGCTAGACTATATGGAGAATCTGGGTTTGAGTCGCTTTGATATTACCAGGGAGGACATGCGCCTGATGGCAGAAGATCGTGATCGCTGGAGATCCTCCATAGGGCTGCTGCCCCCACGACCCTAACGGATAAGCGGGTTTGAAAAGTAAGTAAGTAAGTAAATTTTAAACTGTTTGATACAATTTTTTGATGAAGCCATTTGGCAAGATGAGAGAAAAGTCACATTCCTAACGAGGGAAAAATTTACTAGACATTTTTCTAGAATTTTTCCTATAATTTTTGTAATGATCCTACCACACTGCATTTTAAAAGACAAGATCTTTCTGAGAAATATCTCCAACAACATTCTTTTCATGAAGTAACTTTTCAGCCATAAAAGCAATGTCTATTTCTTTGTCAGATTGAGGTGTTTTGGGATCACGTTTCAGTAAGGAATTTGCCAGAAAACTTTTCGAAGTGGAATATCGAAAGTTGCTACGAAATGATGAATGTATGGTGTTAAATGATGAATGATAGTGTTAAATAAATAATGATAGTGAAATAATGGATGTACTGGATCCCAATTCATTAAAGAAAAAAAAAATAAAAAATTTTTAAACTGTTCACATTGTCAGTTGTTAAGTTAAAAAATTCATGACTTTTACCAAAAATAAATCAGAATTCATGACTTTATAAGGATCATTTTATGACCACTCAAAATTAATGATAATTCATGACTTTCATGACTTTTAAGGACCTGTACGCACCCTGCTTAACCTTCTTACACCAACTTTTTTAGATTTCTGGTAAACTTTTTTTTTTTTTTTTTTTGTGAATTCATAAATGGTCATATTGGTCTGAAAATATTTGCAACAAGTCACAAGATAGTTGTTTATTTGTATCCTTTACACTGAGTGAGCATATTATTATGACCACCTTGTCAGTATCTCGTTGGGCCACCTTTTGCCTTTAATACTGCGGTGATTCTTCATGGCATTGATTCCACGAGATGTTGGAAGGTGGTGGGAGGAATCTGACACCATGCCTGATGGATAGCACTGTCTAGTTGTGCTAGATTGGACGGTGGTGGATCCAGCCGTCTGATGGTTCGTCCGATTTCGTCCCACAAATGCTCAATTGGAGTGTGATCTGAGGATTGTGGGGGCCACTGAAGTAAGGTAAAGTCCCCCTCCTGGAGCCACTCCTGAACAATACGAGCTCTGTGGCATGGCGCATTGTCTTGCTGGAAGTAGCCATCTCCATTAGGGTATGCCATCAACGTGACAGGGTGGACTTGACGATACGGAGATATGCTGTGCCAGCCAGACGTTGTTCAACACGTATTAACGGATCCAACGCATGCCAGGAAAACATTCTCCAGACCATAACACTGCCTGCACTGGCCTGTACTCATGCATGCGGGGTCCATGTTTTCGTGCTGTTTCCGCCAGATTCTCATGCGGCCGTCTGCATGATGTAACTGGAATCGTGACTCGTCAGACCACATAATTTGTTTCCACTGCTCGATAGTCCAGTCCTTGTGCTCCTGAGCGAATTGGAGCCGTTTACGCTTGTTGGCTGCAGACAGCAAAGAGGTGTGCGGACAGGTCTTCGGCTTGCGTATCCCATACTATGCGGTGTGCGCTGGACAGTGCATTCAGAGACTGTTTTGGAGGACCCCTGATTAAGGTCAGCAGTGATTTGATGCACAGTTGCCCTTCTGTTATCCTTTACCAGTCATGACAGTCTCCGTTCTGTCCGATCATCAACCATCCGCGGGAGGCCACAACGCGAACGTTCAGACCCCATCTTCCTGCTAACCGTCCAGTCTTTAAATACTTTAACTATGGCTGCTCTTGAGCATCCCACGAATGCTGCTGTTTCGCTGATACTCGCTCCATAGCTCCAATCACCTACAATCATCCCGTGTTCGAAGGCTGTTAAATCGTGTCGTTTATCCATAGTTGAAGAATTGTACACGTCTACAGTTGTCGACAACACTCAGCTTCCCTTTTTATATTGGTCCGGCCCGCTAGCAACATTGTGGCAACGTCCGTGTGCGCATTTGCATAAACATGTCAGGTGATCATACTAATATGCTCACTCAGTGTATATCATTCCAGAAAATATTTCAGTATTTTCTTGAAAAATTTATGAACACATTAAATAGTTTCACAGAAATAAAATATGCAGTTTCAATTTTTTTTTTTTTTTGAATTTTTAAAAGAAGGTTAACGAAAAATGAAAACAGACTGATTTTAAGCACTTTTGTTCATTATAGTATGGAGAAGAAAATTTTTTATTAATGATTATTTTTTTTTAATTATTTTTCTGGAATTTTTCATTTGAATTAATGTAAAATTGTAATTTGAGCTCTATAATAAACATATCATTTGATGTACATGCAGTGGACTGAGACAGGTTAAAACAAATAAACATGCATAAATCATGTGATTAGCTCTCCTTAATATGACTGGTTAATTACATTTTTTAAAATTAACCTCTTCACGACCAGTCAAGCTAGACCCTCCGTCCAATACCATGACGAACGTCTGTTCGTCATTTTCAGTTATTAATTGTATTAACTAAATGAAAACGTGGTTTTTAAGGAATGAAACAAACTCATCTGGGACAGTTTATTCTTTTACGGGTCCATTTTCCTGTTAATAGAGGGAACCATTGCTTTTTTTTTCTAATTGCTATTTCAACACTGTTGTACATCGTATTTGCAGTGTTTTTACATTGTTTTTGTTCTTTTTTCGTAAAAAATGGATGATGATGATTAAGTCGATGCAAGTAGTAATGTAGAAGATCATTCGTAAAAAATGAATGTGTGTAATGAATTTATTATTCCCTCTGTTCCAAATTGCATGCTCATTTTCCATAAATATTTAGTGCGATAAGAGACCTGTAATTTCCAACACAGGGAATATCACTTTTCCTACAAAATTGTACATGAAATTGTACATGAAAAGACTGTACATGAAATTGTACAAGAAAATTGTACATCAAAATTTTCTTACAGAAATTGTACATGACGAACGCACGTTCATCACTGGTTTGTTAGATAGTACCTAAAATCTGGTCCTGAGAGGTATCCTTCAAAATTTAGGCTGGTCGTGAAGAGGTTAAAATAAAGGTTTAAAGATAAAGAAATTGTTCTACCTGTCAGGAAAAAACTTGAAATATAACTGGAAAAAATTCTGAGAAGAAATGTAAATTTATCAAACAAATTATTAATTTAAAAGGTGAAATTTACTTAAAGATAATACAAAATTTACTTTGGATAATACTAGACAGCCATGATGGTAAATAACATATTTTTTAATCATAAAAAGAAATTTATCTTGACCAACCAATTTGCTCAAGTATCTCAATAAAAAATATCCCTATTTAAAAAAAACAAAAAAAGATGAAATGATATTTAAAATTTGAAAGCGCAATAACCGGAAATTGGATAATTATAAATATGAATCAGTACTTTTAAATAATGAACTTGAGTGAAGCATTTTTCAGGATTCATGCCATTTTTCACCAGCACAACATTCCCTTCTCTTAATTCTTCACCAAAATTTGGCCTGAGAAACAAGATTCAAAAATGGGGTATTTTCTCTTATTATTTCTCATCCTAAACGAGTATTAAAGAATGATAACCTAAGTGTTTGAAGCTCTTTATCTGTATTCATCAATTCTGCTTGAAGGATTCGGTATCGAAGTAATGATCGTAACTCTGCACATTCTTCTTGTAAACAGTCAAGAGAAGCCTGTAATCACAAAAAAGGGTAGGCCTTATGATATCAATGCAAATGACCGCAGTATTAATATATTACTAAAATAAAAAGCAAATGATAACAGTTACTAAAAAAAGTGGGTGATAATGGAATAAATTTTAATGGAAAATGAAACCTCTTATAATTATTCTAAGACTATTGATTATTCAATTGTTTTCTTAATGTTCTGATGAAGAACAAAGATAAATTGATCCAGATAGCTAACACTGTTTTTTGAAAATTAATAGTATAAAAAAAAAAAAATTCTGCTTATATTTCTTCTAAAATTAAATTTAATTTTCTACCAAATTGGTAATAATGTAAAAATTCAAATTAACATTTTACAGGAAACATAATAATTTGACTATATACCCTGTCTCAGCTTCAGTTGTAAGAATAAGTTATTCCGCCCGCCGTTAAAAGAATAAGTTATTCTATGCTTGGAATGTATTGTAGTTGTAGCATACGATCATGAGGCTTCTTTTACTTATCTGTGTTCATTTGTATGAGAATAGCACTATATTCATGGAGATAAAAAGGTTTCTTTTAAAAGTTCGAAATGTTTTCCTAACTTTTTTGTTTATTTGAGAATATAACATGCAGGGTTTTCAACCCAATGCAATTCCATTTTCACAAAACTTGACAAAATACAGCAGAGACAACACCTTGCAATCAGAATATAAAAATACTACAGTATTAAATATTAAATATGAGCATTTTTACTAAATAATGCTTAACTGTGCATGCGCAAAAGTAACCAAAATGTCTTTAGCAGAATTTATTAGCCAAATGTATAGAGCTACTCTGATAAAAAGCCCAAGCAAATATCGTGAAAATTCAGAAAGATATCGTCGATAGAATGAGTTGTATTTCAGTTGCTCTCAAAAATAAACAAAACGATTGGATTTTCTGCAAATTTTTTTTTGGATCGGGCATCAGTATCAACTTTTTCTCCTTATGCTGATATGAAGGCATATTGACTTCATTTTGACTTCATATAGGCCGATATCTTTCTGAATTTGACGACAAGAAAGAGGACATCCTTACACTCAAAAAAAAAGATGACAATGTCCCAGACCAATCACAAACAATAGACATCGGACCAAATCGAATGGCTCCTGTTGCGGAACTAATCCCACACGACACGCACTAACAAGGGAATCCCTCGAACATGTATGTCACAGATTTCCACCAAATTGAAATATGTTACTCATCTAAAGTTACTATAGATGCTTGCAAAATAAGAGAGTGCGAAATTGTGTTTCTTTCAAAATAAACCGCGAAAACGAACAAATTTCTGCATACATAGCCATACAAAGACACCATTGTTAACGCGGTTCGGCTATGTGGGGTTCCCTTGTAAGAAGAGGCAATTTTTGATGGAGAGATGCAATTAAAGAGAGGTCCAGGGAGACCAAATAAAGTTTTAACTGGTAGACGTGGACGTCCTAAAAATCCATATAATATGGTCCCTGTACCTGCAATCTCTGATAATGATAAAGATAATAATCTAATGGAAGATGATGACAGAGTGAATGGAAAGCAGAATCTAATGAGGTTGAACTACAATGTATTTTTCTGAAATATTTTTAGAAGCCATTTCTGAAATGAAGTCTCTTATCAAAAATGATACTTGGGATATAGTTGATGAACCAGAAAGGCCTAAAATCATAGGAGTAGAATAGTTCTATGCAACAAATTTAATTCCGAAGGAACTCTACAACAATGTAAGGCAAGAGTTGTTGCGAAGTGTTTTCTCAACAACCCGGTGTAGATTTCCAAGAAACGTTTGCACCCATAGCAAGATTGAGTTCTCGTAAAATGTTATTAGCTTTATCTGTTGAAAAAGGGATGAAGATCAGTAAGTTAAAAGTATGTACAGTATATTTAAACGGTGATATCCATGTAAAAATATACAGGGTATTTGGATGCCAGGTTAGCTTCTCCGCATGTCTCCTGCTATCCACGGAGTAGAAAAACCAGTTGGTGAAACTTCAGTTTTAACTGCAGAAATCTCATAAATGGTTCGTTATCCAAACCATGTCTATGTGAACTTATGTTTTCATCTCACTGTGGGAAATCACCATCAGAAGTTTTGTGACAGGGGTTCAGAAGTTTAGGTGTACCCTGTATATGCAGAAGCCAGAGCTGTTATCAAAAATACTTCAAAGAATGACTTAATAAGAGAAAAATGTAAATTTGAAGCATAAAGCAAAAATTATGCTGCAAAATTTACAAGGTGATCATAAAATCTGTAAATTGAAGAAGGCTTTTTTCGTCGCAAATATGGATTGCGACAAGCAGGATGTATGTGGAATTCAAAACTGAATACAATTTTGAATGAACTCGGATTGACAGTAACCCAGTCAGATCCTTGTATATACATTAAAAAAAACAATATGGAAGCATTTGTGCTAGTTTATGTTAATGATATCCTCAAAGTCTCAAACGACCAAGGGAGAGCACATTTCTTTATTAAAGGACTATCTGAACATTTCAAAATCGGAAACCACGGAGAAGCAAAGATGATTCTTGGAATTGAAATTCGTCAAATTGAAAATGGACAGTTTCGAGAAGGTTATATCCATGACCTACTTGAAAAATACAGTATGGTGGAATGTAAAAATGCACATGCTCCGATGGCAGCTGGTTTAAAATATCAGAACCTTCCTTTCAAGTCACTCGTCGGAAAACTTATGTACAGGGTCTTTATAATTAAAGTTACATTTTGACATGACCATAAAAAAAAAA
>JAHWFO010097808.1:31116-50437 GCA_023313115.1 Rhysida immarginata | reverse complement strand
TATGTATGTATGTATGTATGTATGTATGTATGTATGTATGTATGTATAATTATTTGTCTCTTATACAAATCTACAGTTTTATTCCGATCTTGATAAAATTGTGCACACTTGAACTTCAAAGTAAGAGGAAGAGCGCTGTCTACCTGAAATTTCTCAAAAAAAATTAATAATGAGTTAATTAATGAGTTAAATAAGTTGTGCAGTTTTTTTTCCTTCAAAAAGAGCTTTGTTTTTGAGCTCAAGAATCTCTTTCCACTTTGACTATCTATCAATCTTACATTCCTTTTTTATTGTTGGGGCTGTTTAATGTGCTTATACCTCGTCCAACAAGAGAAAAACAGGGTGTGTCACAGGAAGTTTCAGATTAGCCAATCAGAGAAAGGGGGCCTCATGCGCTTACTCACTTCTGTCTCATGTCTCATTGAAGAAGCGCTTTATAATATTACAGCAGAAGCTTTAATATTATTCAGTTGCTTTGCTTTAATTATAATTAAAATAATTGTACACTTCATAAAATTGTCTTTTAACTCAATTTTATATATATCGTTTACTTATTTTAAGGTAATAACGTGCAGTCTGTTTAACCATCATTTTTTTTAAATATTTATACATTCTAATGACATGTTTTTTGTTTTTTTTAAAGAATTATAAGGTTTTATTAAAGATGCTATCTTATTTTTTATTTTTTTAATAAAATACAGTTTTATGATACGTTTTCCATTACAGTTAACGATATCTCTTTCGTTTATTTGCTGGCCATGAGAATGGCCTTTGAATGTATAGTCTTGAAAAAGACTTTTTGAATTATATCTAAATTCAGGCTAAGGAGATTGTGGTAGAACGTTAATGTCATCCACTCTTCTTCTTCACTGTTGCTGTCTTCTCCATTAACATGAATAATTAAAGGCTCCACTTGATCTTCAATCAAACAGTCCGTTTCCCAATATCGTTCTTCCACACGCAAAACGTGTTCTATCGCTTTTCTCCAATTTTCAGGAGTTACATTATCAATTGCCGTTCTCGTTAGTTTTTCGACATCAGCAATCTTGAAAGTTGTATTCTTCTACCGTATATATTCTTTTACCTGTGCCAAATAAGTTCAATGGGATTGAGATCACAGTGATAAGGAGGTAGTCTTATCACTAAATGGCCGGCATCGCTAGCCAGTTCATCTATAACATAGCGCTTTGCTGTTTTGTGTTGTTTGATAATATCGTACAGCTCACTTTTTGACATTTTTGCTTCGGTAGGTATTCCTCGTAGGGCCAACCACTCTATCATATCCGATTTCCTTGTATTGCTGCACGGCGCTTTGGCCTTCTCCACCGAGTGATATGGGGCATTATCCATGACGATTACTGAATTTTTCGGAATATTTGGCAGCAGTTTTGTTCTAAACCATTCATGAAAACAATCCCCATTCATTTCGTCATGGTAATCTGCGGATTTATTTTTTGACCGAAATAATAAACAGCAGTCGTTCACAAACCCTTTATCGCTTCCAGCATGCAAAAGAATGAGACGGGAGCCTTTACCTGTAGGAATGAAACGCCCGCGGTAGGGTTCCGAGCTCCCTGGTTGAGCACAGCTTTTCCCGTCGTGATGCCACTGTCTTTCACGGCCATGGTGTGCATTAGCCCACATTTCATCCAGATATGTGAAAGTACGTGTGGGGTCCCTGCGTAGCATTTGTACTTGCCTTAAAAAACGACGTCGTTGTGCGATAACATCTGTCCGCTCGATGTAAAATTGACGGTGGTTGATTTTGCCATACTTCATATGCAATTTATCATGCATAATGGTGGCGAAGGAAGTTCTCGATCCGACGTAGTCAGTTTTTTCTCTAAATTTCTGGTACACATTTTTCAGAGTAGGATAATTACCTTCTGAGTGTATTTCGGATACACATGCTCGTGCAATCGAGAGGTCAAAGTCATCCAGATTCGTTGTTCGAGATTCCCTGGGCCTTTTCTTTCCAGGAGTCGAAAAGTGAGGAGAGGGGGTGGTAGCTTCGCATGAAGACGCTTCGTTTCCTTCTTGAACAATTGTTCGAACGCAAGAAAAAGAAACTTGCGTTGCCTTGGAAGTTTCTTCTATCAAGGCAGATGAGCTTTTAAAACACTGTTTTCCTTTTAAGTAGCAAAATACGTTCCACACAATCTCCCTAGCCTGGCTGTGAATAGTTTTTCCTTGTTTGGCTGAAGAGCTGTTGCACGGTGACGCCATTACAAATTGACTTGTGTAGCCGCTGAAGGAGAGATCCCACAAAGCATTGCGGATGAGTGAGTAGTCGATATCAGACTAGAAACACGCCCTGTTTTTCTCTTGTTGGACGAGGTATAGAGCTCAAGAATCTCTTTCCACTTTCACTCTCTGTCAATCCTTCATTCCTTTTCATTGTTAGGACGGTTCCATCTGCTTAATAAAAGGGGGAGGGTATGAGCAAATGCTGAGGCTGAGCAGTTCTTAAAACCTTTGAACTCAGATTCGCCTTTACTTTCATTTTCAGTTTCAATGAAAAACCTCTTCAGTATTTTTAGAGTGGAATAAAAACGGCACCATCTTTTGAAGCTAATTGACAGTTGAGGAAAAGAAATTAAAATTTGAGGGAAAAGAATATTCTGATTATTACATTTAAGTGCTGCATACAGGAAATAGATTTAGTCTAAATTTAGCTTAAATATGCTGAAAAGCAAAAATTGAATTCGCTCTTTTGTGAGTCTGTTTGACTGCCCGTCTGCATGTCCGACGAAGACTCGAGAATACTTCAACACTTTCAAATTCTGTTTATAATATGCGTACGAGTTCCTACCTGAGCTCACCTATTAAGCTTGGCATTGAATTCGGACTAACAGTTACGAGACTTTTGAGCCCAACCCCTCTCCCTTAAAAATTTTTAATTGGCAATAACAGGCATGAAAAAAATTACACACTTACAGAAATGATGAACCTAAGACTGAAAACACGTTCTTTTCGAATTGAAAAGAGAAAAGGCTTGGAGTACGTGACCATCATAGACGAGCCAGGGAAACATTTCTTATTTAAATTGCAGTGCTGTTAGTACTAACCTAAAATGTGGTTAATCTTAGGGCGATTGAAATAAATGGCTAAAAAAAGTTAAATTGAAAAAAAAGGCCAACAGCTAAAAAAGGCTCAAAAAGGCTAGGCCAAAAAGAAAAGCTAAAAACTGTTATGCCTATTGTTAAAACAGGGCTAAAAAGTGTTAGGCCTATTGCAAAACAGGACTGAAAAAAGTTAGGCCTATAGAAAAAAAAAGGACATAAATGCTAAACCAATTGTTAAAAATGGCTAAAAATAGTTAGGCCTATTGAAAATAAGGGATAAAAAAAGAAAGGCATACAATAGGTAATTGCTGTTAGGCCAATTGTTAAAAACATATAATTGATGTTAGACCTATTATTGTTTTCAGCTAAAAAAATGTTAGACATATTGAAAAAAAAAAACTTATAAATGAAAGTGCTGATGTTTTCAACAAAAAAGGCTAGGCCTTTTGAAAGCACTAGTTAATTTATGTTAGGCCTAACATTATAAAAAAAAGTTACTGTAAGTATAGGAAACTTGACACTATAATTATTATGATTTTATCGCCACCTAGTATTGACATTTAAAATTATTATATTGTAAAATGGCAGATTCCTCAATAGAAAGTGCTGTAAAACAGTCACTAAAAAGGATGTGCGGCAGCATCTATTGCTGCATCCTAGGATGTAATTCGAATAGTTATTCGATAACAAAGATATCTATGTTTAATTTGCCAAGTAAAAAAAGAATTCTGAATGGCGAAATAAATGGATTAAAATAATTAGGCAGATAAAGTATCAACTCTTTTTAATACTTATACAAATGCATTAATGGTTTTATACATATTTACATTTTCAATAGTAAGGATAAAATATGGAATCCAAGTAAATACAGCAAGATATGTGGAAAACATTTACTGTGACCATCCAATAAACCATCCAAATAGTGCTGATTACATGCCATCTTTATTCCACCAATCTAAAAATATTTCCAATCAAGCAAATGAAAATAACCATTCAATCTTTATTTACAATATAAAAGTACAAATTTTACATACTAGATGGCGCAAAATGTAATGCGATTTCAGCGCCCCTGCCAGGTATCTTAATTCCTATTGTAAACGTCTGTTGAAATCTTATTCATGTTGTTTACGGCCTGTGTAGCTCTTAATGTCGAGAACGCGAGAAGCTATGACAAACGAAAAGGAACGTGTGAATGATTCAAACGTAAACGAAAATTTACTTGCTGTATAAGTCATTGCTGAAAAAAAAAATGAAATATTAAAAAATTTTCTAACCTTTTTTCATGGGTTCATTTTCATTGAATGTTCACATTCAGAAATTGCAAAATTTCATCCAAAAGGAACCCGAGCAACGCCTGGTAAAGCAGCTAGTTTTATTGTAAAATTGAGGGAGTGTTGAGAGTAAAAATTTTTGATCTTAATCTGGACAATATTATTACGTCATTCGTGACATGTTTTCATTGTACAGGGTCATTCAAAAGTTACTGTGCAGTAGTGCACGGAAACGTGTACACTTTGCCTGAGCTGAAGGAGGAAATCATCACAGAAATTCAGCAAATCTAAGTGCCACCTCCGATTTCTGCCATATTGAGCAAGTATTTCACAACATGTAACTGCGTGCTAACCGATGTCGTGAAGCCGGTGGCGGGCTTTTGTAACATCTATTGCGAGTGCCATCTCCGACCAGGCACTGCACAGTAACTTTTGAATCACCCTGTACTTTCTGAGTAAATTTATATATTGTTTAATGTATTGTTATCCTTAAGCATGCACGAACACTGTGTGTATTAATTAATTACATAAATTTGATAAAAGTATAAACTCCTGGGGAAACCAGAAATAAATATACAAATGGGAAGAAAATGTGGATATGATAAATAAAGACAAAGTAAATAACAACTCTTTAACCACAACAAAAATTAAGTAAAAATTAGGATTAGGTTGTATTTTTCTTTTTACTTAATTTTTGTTGTGGTTAAAGAGTTGTTATTTACTTTGTCTTTACATAAATTTGAATGCATCTTCTCAACGTACAAGGGTAGCCAGAAAGTAATGCACCACAATTTTTTACTTCAACTAATATTTATTGAACAAAATGAAACTTATACACACGAAAGAATGATGTTTCTTCTACACCCCATATTTTTCCACATAATCTCTGTCCCGTTCTATGGACTTCCTACAGCGAGACACAACAGTGTGTATGCCCTATCGGTATCAGTCCTTGTTCTGTTTACGCAGCCATGTCTTCACTGTGCGAATCACCTTTTCATCATCCTCAAAATGCCTTCCACGAATGGCATTCTTCAATGGCCCAAACAAGTGAAAGTCTGAGGGCGCTAGGTCAGGGCTGTAGGGTGGATTGGGTAACACTGTCCAACCCTGTTTCGTGATGTTTTCCGATATCCTAAAACTGGTGTGAGGGCGAGCGTTATAGTCTTGAAGCAAACAATCAGCTGGGTTGTTATGGCGTCCAAGTCGCTGCAAGCGCTTCTTGAGTTTGGTTAATGTGTTCACATATGCCTCAGAATTAATGGTGCTGCCTCTTGGCATCAAATCAATGAGTATGACACCATCCCAGTCCCAAAACACAGTGATCATCACCTTACCAGCAGAAGCAGTTGCTTTGAATATTTTCTTCTTTGCTGAATTGAAACCTCCATTGTCGTTTTGTTTTGGGCTCAAAATGGTGCACCCAGGTTTCATCAGCTGTTACAATCCGGAAAAAGAAGGCTTCCCCCTCAGCTTCAAAATGTTGTAGCAACTCAGAAGAAAAGTTTTTTCTCAGAGCTTTGTATTCCTCTGTAAGACGGTGCAGAACCCATCGTGAACACGTTTTTGTGTAATCAAGAGCACAGATGATTTCACCTACACTTCCTTTGCTGATTGACAGCTCCAGCGCCAACTGCCGAGTCGTTCTGCGTCGGTCCTGACTAATGAGCACATCAGCAGGCTGCATCTTTTCCGGTGTAACAGCCGAGAATGGCCGCCCCGACCGCGGTAAATCTTGGAGCTCTGCCGAACCCCTTTCTGATGGGCTCACCCTCTGTTCCCAGCAACTAACCGTAATTCTGTCGACTGCTTATGCTCCAATGTGACTGGTGCCAGTGTTTTGTTTTTTTAAGTGTTGTAAAGTAGTGTGTTTGTTCTCTTGTTTCTGTTGTGGTGTTGAAGATCATTTATTTTTCGTTATTTAGATCGTTTGGAGTGGATGTGGTCGTTGTTGTGTGGAGTGTTTTGTGTGTGGGCATTGTTGTTTGTACTGTTTACCTTAAACATGTTTTTTTTAAGTAGGAAATAATAGCATTGTTTCCCTCTTGAACTTTGAACTTATTTGCTTAAGTTGTTGGGAAGCTGCAACAATTGCATACGAAGTTGATCTCGAAGCTTTGTTGTTGCAGCTTTTCCGTGAAATTGTGCTGTCAACAAAGGCCGGCGATTATGCACTTTCATTGAAAAAAAATTGCTACGTAAAAAAGAAGAGAGCGTTGTTGTGCAGGGAAGCCATGACACTCAAGTAACGAATTTGGTTTTCGGTAAATGCTTTAAGAAGAAAGAAAACTGTGATGCCGCTCTTTAATCTATTCACTGCATATACTATATATATATAGTATATGAACAGAGAACGATTCTGTGGAACCATTTGGTTCGAATGAGCAAGCGCTGTTTGTAGCGCATAGAAGTTTGTTTTTTTTTCACTGTATTAATTTGTGTCGAGCAATCTAGTTTTATATTTCATGGTGTTCTTGCATTTTAACATAACGTTTTTAAGTTTGTTTAATGCTGCTTGCCTGTGTCTGTGGCATAGTAGAGCCTGCTGGTCATGTGGTTTGACAGCGAGTGTTGGGAGCAAATCAGTCAGGGAAGGAAATACCAGCGAACAGTGCAAACACCTGTTTGCATTAAGGTAAATTACTCGATAGAGTGTGCTTTCCATGAAGCGCGATATCTCCACCATGACCTACCTAAAACCTTCCCAGACTCCATCGGAAGAACCATGGAAAATTTCATCAAGATTGGTCTAGCCATTTTGAAATGTAACGAGTGGGAGGACTGTAGAAACTGGAGTGATAGCGTCAAAGCATTGTTTTGTTGTGGTGTTGGGGGTTACTGCTCTCTCCCCTGGTTCCAGAGCAAGGCACCTGTGCCTGTGGACGTTTGTAAAGGAGAGCACGGCGCATTTTGGGGGCTCCTCCGCTCGTTGTTGTTGTAATAGTATTACCTATTTTTTGTTAGGTGTTTGACTCTGCTGGGCTGTAAATATTAAAGACGGTTTGCTTGTTCTAGTACATATATTGTTGTCATTCGCGTGCCAGTTAGTAAGGGGGTGCGTGGAATGCAAGATATAGCTGTTATGGATGAATTTTGTAGATTTGTGACTTAATAGTTTATCAGATGAGTTAATAGTTTTTGTCTGCTTGTTCATAATTTATAATGATTATTTTGGGGGCCCAAGTTTGTTTTATGTATATTCATTAATTTAAATATGGTGATCTACTGGCAAATAAATGTTTTCTGTTATAAGTATGTAACCGCCTGCTCTTTGACGTAATTCCACCTTTATTTTCCCTACGCAAGTTCAAACAACCCGCTGCTGGCGCCCGTGGGGGGATTTTGTTGTTGGGGGTACGTGCCCCCCCCCCCCCCCCAACCCAAGCCTCAGGGCACACCATAAACTGCACATAAACATTTGTGAATGTTTCCAATCGTTTTTTGCTCAGCAGTGAGAAATTCAATGGCGTCACGCTGCTTGTAACGTACATCACTTACAGATGCCATGTTGTTCCATTGCTGCATGTACGCTATCTGTGAGAAGAAACAGAAACTTTGCGTGCGCACTCCGAAAACTTCAAAGAATGCACATCTCAAGTTTCACATTTGTACTATTGTTAGGGGCGGAGAAAAAAGTTGTGGTGCATTACTTTCTGGGCTACCCTCGTAAAAGCCTATTTTTGTTGGTCTGCTAAATAAACCAAACTCTGCTACCTATAACAACATCTATTGATGAAAAAACAGTTCCTGGTTCGAATCAGGCTGTGGAAGTTTCTTTCCTATTTTTCATCAATAATTTAACATCTGAGGTAAAGCGTATGATTAAAACTTGACAGACCCATCTTGAGCTATTTTATTTTTAATAAACTAACATCTGTTAAGTAAATAAAATGAAACAAAAGAAAATGGAATAAATAAAATACAACTTCAAAGAAACTCAGAAAACAAATTTTAAGATCAGCAAACAGTATATTGTACACTATAAATTGATGTAAATTACGACTAAATTATACAATGTCATTGATCAGTGGTCCACACTGCTTCATTGGTTTTATCCAGAGGGTGCATATTACAAAGTTTGTAAGGGAGGAGCTCAAATGTCATGTCTCCTTATTGATGTTCTCTGGGATGCAGTGACACGTGTGCAGTCAACTGTCCACATGAATAATCTGATATCAATTAGTATTATTCTATCTTGTAATTAATTATGTATATATTCAAAGTAGCCTTCATCTAAAGAAAATATTATGGACTTGTAGTAATGATTTGAACCATATCAACACACAACAAACAAAACACTGGTGACCTGGGCATAATCAAGGATTGGACAATCACAAAAGAATGCAAGATGGAGAGCAATGAAGAAAAGAAAAGGTGACCGGACATGAATCCCAAACTTGTGGATCAGCTGAACCAAAAAGAAAAGACCGGCGGGTTCAACAACAGACCTCCAAGAATCACGTACTCCAGCAGGAATGCTTCACAAGGAATGAACAGAGGATCGAAAGTTCATCCAAAGATGGGCAAAAATAAGGAAGAGCAACAAGATACAGCATAGGAGAACTTGCATCATTGAAACACCATCAACGCAGCTTAGTTGTTTTCAAGCCTCATCAGTAGCTGAATTGTTGAGATCGAACTAGCATGTGGCTGAAAATCAATATATTGTTACCAAGCACATCCAAAATGCCCGGAGATTCTTCTAAATCAGCCCCTCCTGAATCAGACCCCCCCCCCCTTTTGGGAAATATCCCATGATTATAGTTTGTCTGAGTTGAGGCACAAATCTCCATCACAAATGTAACAACGGGTACCATCAAATTTAAACGCATGATAACTACATAGAAACATGATCTATCTCAAACATGTGTCTATCTAACATAGACATCAAACACAGTGCATGATCCTATTTTTATCTCCTGAACTGCCCAAGGCCACCTCATCAAGATTTTTTATCAGAAATTGAATTCTCTAAAGTCAGAATACTGCTACAAGGATTAGAGCTCAGTCATCAATGCCCATTACATCTACTGACCAGGATGCACAAAATAATGTTAAACCTTTAGGAAGAAAATGAAAAGAAAAAAAGAAAAAATAAAAAAAAATAAAAAAAAAATTAACAAACGTAGAGTGCTGCTGAAACATACGCTCGTGGAAGTTGCTTAGTTTCATACTTGTTGAATAAAATTTAGTTATAATTAAAATTCCTTAATAAATTATATTCACAATGCAAAATTTTTCATTTACAGTTTTGAGTATTTTTGATGATTTAGTCCATTTTCAGAATAGACTCTTAGGCCTAATCGCCGACAACGTATACATTCCGTTAGGGTTAATTGTCAAAGAATTTGCCATACTTTTAAAACGTTGATTTAACACAGATCCTAATTGAATCTTCCTGCAATTTCTAACACTCTTCTGCTAAGTAAAAATAATACACAGTTATAAATGAATTTATGTGAAAATTCTTAGAAACATCAGAAGGAAAATTAATTTTGACAGTGCCAACCAAACTTGAAGAACCCTGACTTGAAGTTATGAAATATTTTTGCAAAAAAAGATGATCGGGACAAAATCCTAATATAATTGCTCTAATAAATAAGATTATATTACAATGATGACTTTAACTTGTGAAAACTTTTATAAGAAAATTTAAATAACAGTCATCAGAAACGATTTAATTACATATACACGCACGCATTGTGTAACTTTTCCCTGAAGACCATGAATCCGGCTTCTGATCCCGAGCATTTCGAATTCGCAGTCCTCACTGAAAGACCAAAACATAGTGCACTGTATTTTTACTGTAAAATTAAAGTTCTGTGATGCATATTATATGCTAATTTCATTTGAAATTCATCAGGACAGGACGCAACTCCGTCAGATCAAAGCAGTTTTGAAGTTGCCATCCACTTGAGAAGTTACTTTCGTATTAATTATTTTGTTGACGCGCCCTAAATCCCAAATCAATCAATCAATCAATCAATTGTATTAATGGGCAATTCAAATAAAAGGTGAATTAACGAACTGGTTGGTTGAGTTCTATCAAATCGAATTTAACTTCTGGTGACTGTGTGGACAAAGGTTTTCCATTCACAGTTTTCTAGGGAAGAGTGTAATGCAGTGGTTTCTCTAGTGTATCGTGCTGCCATCACGACGGCACACAAACAAGACTTCCTTGGTTGCCATGACAACCATTGCAAACTGTAAACTCTCCCTACATATAAGCATGTAACAACAAGGTGTTTGTACTCTCTCTCACTAATCTATAGTAATTATAGATTTGCTCACTAATCTATAGTAATTATAGATTTGCTAATTAAACTCGTATTTTAATCCACTATCTGTGAGTTGTTTCATCTCATTACACAATATTGGCAATGAGGATGGGATTAATCAACAGGATCACAATGAATGAAACTGGATTTAAAAACTCCGCAAGCAACACGTTTCGAGATGCCAATATAGCCTGCTCATCACGGCTCCATCAAGCCATCTGCTCAATTCCACAAGGCAAGTTCTATCCAAATAAACAGTGTCTATCATTGGTACTCTCCAACCCTTCGATGTCGAAAATCCTAAATTTATTTCGAACAAATCTAACCTCACCTAGCCTAACCTCGGGATATTTATACCAAGCAAGTTAAATACTTCTGCACAGTGAACAATATCATGGAGCCAGAATGTAAGCAAGCAACATTGTTAGCTGTCATTGGCCTAAAACCCTCGCCGTTATTCGATCACTCGTTGCACCAGTATTGCCTGAAACAAAAAGTTTCGACGAACTCTTAACTCATTAAAAAATCACTATGCCCCAGCACCATCAACAATTTTTCAATGTTTTCAAATCCACAAGCAAACTCAAAGAGATGGTTAATCAGTAAATTCTTATGTGACCGATCTTCAACTGGTGGATCGACCATATTTATTCTACTATAATGCACATCTTGTATAATGCGATTCCAATTTCAGAGCCCAAAAAAACAGTAAAAATTTTATCCTCTTGTATAATGCGGTCCCCATTTTTGATTTGTCGTGAGAAATAAAATATGCAAGAATATACAGAAAAAGAAAAGAGAAAGGAAAACAAAAAAACTATTTTACTATTGCTATTAACAATCAAGACTAACTAATCAACACCTCATGAATCAAGTAGAAATCATGAGTTTATTATAGAAAAGTGAAAAAAGTGGATAAAGTTCTATTGCAGGGAAGAAGGAGAATGGCTTATTGATGGTCTCTAACAACAGTTTCTAGAAAGAAAGCCTATGCACTGAAAATTTATACAGTTACATGATCATAGGTAGTCATAATTTAGGGCTTATTATTAGCAGAAATACAATTAACAACGCCTTTTTACGATGATGTAACAATGTATGAATTTTCAGTGCACAGGCTTTCCTTTTAGATGGCATTGTCTCTGTTGGCTGTGTTCGTTAATTTATTCAAAATGGCGGCATGCGAAGTGAGCTATATTTTTATCTCCATCAAAGTTAGTTTCCTTAATTTTATTTAGTGATATTTTTAAATATCTAAAGATTTTTTTGTAGGTGATTAATGTTAACAATAATAAATAGATATTAATATAAATGGAAAAATTATAAGATTGACGTAGTTTTGAAGTTATTTTCCTATTAGCTTTTGGCGACAGGAAATTCAAATAAAAAGTCAATTACCATACTTTATAATGAACTGTACATTGTATATATTGTATATTTAATGTACTGTGATATATATTATATGCTAGTTTTGTTTGAACTTCATCAGCCTTAAGTTCGTTTGGCTACGCCATCAATCGTCACAAGAATCAAGGCCACATAAATGCTCCATGATGCTACAAGTTAATGGACTCAAATGTAAAATGGAAGTACCGGTAAGTTCCATCATTTCAAAAAAGACTTTCTGAGAACTTAATAAGAATGGAAATCTCAAACTTGACCAGGTACCATTTGTGCTACCAGCATCAACACAATTGATTTCAAAGATAGTTGAACATAATGGATTTAAGCAAAAGCTATGACTTCTAGTCACGTGCAGAGACAAATCAAACCTCCTAGGCTACGAGTGGTTAATTCGCCTTTAGGAATTACACTATCCGGTGTTAATGAAACAAATCATGATTCAGTTCAACAAGTACAGACTGATATGCTAATATATTTACTCCAGAATTGGGTTTATATGAAGGACAATCCATCTCTTTCCTTATCCACCCAAAATATCCACCTATTAGTCTTAAAGCAAAACCTATTCCATTGGCATTACGCCCAAGAATTGATAAAGCACTTGATACTCTTCTAGAACCAATTGATAACCCTACGTGGACAACGTCTGTGGTTCCAATCATCATGCCATCAGGTGAGATTCATTTATGTGGCGATTATAAAATAGCTATCAATAAGGCAATGCAGGATCATCCTTCCCTGCTGTGCAACAATTGCTGACATCTATACCACATAGTTCTGTTTAGACCTAGCTCAAGCTTATCTTCACTACCCGTCGATGAAGAATCATCAGAGGCTCAAACTATCATTACTCACAGAGGAGCTTTCAGGATCAAATGTTTACAATTTGGTGTTTGTGTCGCCCTAGGTATTTTTCAAAGTGTTATTGATAATCTTCTGACAAATATTCCAAGTGTCATACCGTACTTTCATGACATTTTTGTCTGTGCTTCAACGCAAAATGAGTTAGCAGAAAGTCCATGCGAAGTTCTGTCACGCCTATCAAAGGTAGGTCTACGCCTCAACAAAGACAAAAGCATATTTAACATCCACAAAGTAGAATTCCCAGGTCATACAAGTGACAAAACTGGACTTCACCCTTCTCAAAATCAAAGCAATCAAAAGTGCTCCGAAACCAAAGAACAAGATAGAACTGTAAGCTTTCCTTGGACTTATTAATTTCTACGATAGTTTTATCCCAAACCGAGCAAGTATTGTAGAACCTTTATATCGTCTGTTAGACAACAACAAACGACGGAAGTGGACTTGTATAGATGAGAATGCTCTTTCAAAGCGATACTGAAATCAGAAAAGGTACTCATTCCTTTCGACACATCGACATGTGATGCTTTACCATATGGAAATGGTGCAGTACTCTCTCAAATTGATTCTCCTTGAAAAGAAAAACCAGTTGATTTCTCATGGTTTTAAGCAGAGCGCATTTATTCACAACTTGATTTATTCATGGTGTTATACATTTTCATCATTATGTATAATGGAACCAAATTTGTCACATGTTCAGATCATAAATCGTTATTAGAACTATTTACAACAGATAAACGTACTCCCACCATGATGTCTCCTTGTATGCCGAGATGGTCTGTTATTTTAGCCTCATAGGATTTCAAGCTCGAATACTGCCCTGCAGGAAAAATTTATCATGCTGACGCCCTTAGTTGCCTGCTATTCTCAATACAGACTTTGATCCTCCAACTTTAGATGAAGTCTTATTCATTGAAGAATTCGATGAATCTCCAATCACTGCTACGTAATGATTGCTACGAAACACACAGCAAGCGACCCTCTACTAAATCAAGTTAAACATCATATTCTAATGGATTTGCCTATATCAAATGAATCAAGTGAACAAAAACCCTATGCTATTTGTTTCACTGAACTCTCAATCCATAAATATTGTTTATTATGGGGATAGAGTAATCATTCCACCAACTCTCTGTGCTAATATCTTAAATGAGTTATACATAGCTCATCCAGGCATTGTAAAAATGAAGGCCCTTGCCCGATCATATGTGTGGTGGCCATCTATGAATAAAGAAAGAGAAACCATTGTCAACAACTGCTACAATTGTCAGTTTACCCGACATAACTCTCAACAAGCTCCAGTTCACCCACGGGAACTTATGACAATTCCTTGGAGTCGTCTGCACATTGATTTTGCAGGTCCTTTTCAGGAAAAAATGTTTTTTGTTCTAGTCGACTCATACTCCAAGTGGATTGAAGTTTGTCAAATGCAAAAAATGTCAGCACAAGCTACAATTGCGACGTTACATGAAATTTTCGCAACTCATGAAATTCCGAATTCACTCGTTTCAGACAGTGGACTACAATTCACCTCTTCTCAATTTGCCATGTTTACACAAAAGAACAGAATTAGGCATATTAGAACATTGCCAGGGAAAAGGTAGAATGGGAGGCGAAGCTCCACTGATTTGTTGAAATAAGATTGATCATAGCAGTAATGCACGGCCAGTTCAGCAACTGAATAAATAAACAAAGCCTCATGGTCACATCATAGGTCACATGGTCGCTTCCTGTCTGCCGAGATGCATGTTAGAGCGAGGAATACTAGCTACTATGTAATACTTCTCTTTCTGTGAAATTTTAAAAAACAAGAGAAATTAAAAATCTGTTAAACAAATATATATCAAACTATAAATAAAGGAGAACACGTGAGTTCGTCACGGAAACAGTTTTGCATTGTTGGTGCTGGCTTGAAGCACACGCCAGAACTGAAAAGTCACCTGAACATTGTTGTCTGAGCAAAAATTATCAAACTACCTTGTATATATAGAGGAGAACATGTGAGTTCATCACACAAAACAATTTGAATGTGCAAGCTTTGGAACAATATGAAGTGAATTTTAAATGTGCGAGCTTTGCAACTTTATGAATTGAATTTGAAACTAATTACCGTGCAAACTGTGCATGAATAAAATCTTGTAAAAACAAATAATCCTTTAAAATAATTAAAATACAATTAAACATTGTTGGAAGAGTTTTCCAGTTGCAACAATAGTCCTGCTTAAGACAGTGGAAGTGTGACCTTTGTTGCTGGGCTGAAAAATCGAATGAAGAATTCAGCGTTTGGAAGCGACGAAGTTTTGGATAGACTTTGCAGTTCTGGTTAGAGCACCAACGAGCATCAACTGAGAATACATTTAATTTTTAGCACCCCATTTCTTCCATCCCTGGTTTTAGTTTGAGTTGAAGTTTTAGTTATATTTTCTCTATTTTTTATTTTCATTCATTAGTTCATTAGGTTTTATGTAAAATATAAGAATTTTTTTTTTAAATAAACGTGAAATAACAGTCTATGAAAAACAAAAAAATATATATCAGGGTTCGCGCTTACTCGCAATTTACGCGTCAAATGGGCATTTGTGCTAAACTTTGACACGTGATTTTTTGATCAGCGAGTCAAAATTGACTTGTTAAATTTGAATTTCATCAGCCCATATCTTTCTCATCACATTTTAACCTCACTTTATTTTGTCACATGTGGTCTTGTTTGCATTTCTAATTAAATATGGCAGCAACTATAGAGATTGTGGATGCAAGTAAACATATGGAAGTTAGAAAAAATTGACTCGTGGATGCAAGTAAACAATCTAAATTTTCACTCGCATCTTCTGAAATTTGACTCTCAGTTTTCAAGGTTGGGAGTCAAATTGACTCGTAGATATTTTGTCCTAGCGCGAACCCTGTATATACTTAATAATAATTAATTAATAATAAACAATTAATAATAAATAAATAATTAATAATAAACAATTCAAAGCAATTGATGGAATAGAAGAGCACAGAT
Organism: Rhysida immarginata; assembly: GCA_023313115.1. Taxonomy (NCBI): domain Eukaryota; kingdom Metazoa; phylum Arthropoda; class Chilopoda; order Scolopendromorpha; family Scolopendridae; genus Rhysida; species Rhysida immarginata. The sequence goes on along the minus strand of JAHWFO010097808.1, from coordinate 34,554 downwards.
GGGGAAGGTGCCACTGCTCAGCACAGATGTGGGAAGGATGCCTAATTAAATTAACAGCCATTAGTTTCCGAACCAGACGTTACAGAGTTTGGTGGTGCCCTTTTGACTTCATCGAAATAGCATTGAAACAGTTACGAGCTTCGCCTCCAGTTCTACCTCTTCCCTGATATCAAAATATCATCCAGCTGGAAATGGTCAAGCAGAATGAACCGTTCAATAGATGATAGAAAGTTTAAAGCATATTACCATCGGCAACTGGAAAAAACCCGCTTATTTATTGTCACAACATATTACCCCTCATTCGTCTACAGGGCCGAGTCCAGCTGAATATTTATTTAAACGCAGTCTACGTTCATGCTTAGATTTGATGCATCCAGACAGCACTGAACGTGATACTAGACAGCTACTACTGCCGCCAATTTTCATCTGGTGCTACTGTTTTCATATGTCAGAGTGGAAAAGAATCAGCATGGATTTTAACTGTTGTACATTGCAGACTGGGTCCGGTCATATATGAAGTATCTCAACACCCACTAGCTTCGCACGAAGACACGTGGATCACATGCACACTTGAAATAGCGTGATCTCGCCTAATAATGATAAACTTACTTCTCCCATACTACATAATAATGGAACGTATTCTTTGTCAACACTGCAACAAAATGAAGAACCATTACAAACTGTTCAGGACGATTCTGCGACTACGACAACACCTCCAACAGTATCCTCCCAGATACGACCGCAACGACAAAGCCGACCGCCATCTTACTTGAAGGATTGTGTACTCTCGTCCAAGGGGGAAGGTGTATAGTGTAGCATGCTGCCACCCCGACGGCACACAAACAAGACTTCCTTGGTTGCCGTGACAACCATCACAGAACAGCACACTCTCCCTACACATAAGCATGTAACAACAACGTGTTTGCGCTCTCTCTCTCTCTCACTAATGTATCGTAATTATAAGTTTGCCAATTAAACGCTTATTTTAATCCACCTACCTGTGCGTTGTTTCATCTCATTACACAATAGTTTCCGCATTTTTAATAAATGCTGTAGAGATGGTAGAGGCAGCCGGGACTGAGGGGGGGGATAAAGATTGCATGGCACTGATGATCACCCATCCAGTGAGTAGCCGTGTTAGGCAACACTTAACTTCACAGAGCTGGCTTGCTCTGCCACAGCCTACTATATAGATAACAGCCTGTTCAATCGACAGTTTCCAAGTTTCACTGCAGTAAAGCAGGAGGGCGCTTTTAAGTAGGGTGAAGAAAGCCTTTTTAGCATTGAAAAAATTGAAAAAGCCTTACCACTGCTACCATTCTATTGTTTTCTACTGGTTAGCCTATAAACAGGCTGTAAATTTGCATATAAATGTAATCTTATATATACGAGGGTTGGGGCATAAGTCATGGCAACTATTTTTTTTCTCATAGCTAAGGGATGGTATCACAAAATGTCATATGTCCCGAGGAAACCGTTCATTCATGGTATATTTCCATAACACCAGATGGCCCTGTGATTTCCTTTTGTTGCATAGACAACAATGTTAAATCAGTTCTTAGTCAACCGCCGTGCAGGGTGGATGTAACCAGAGTTGAACAACGCTCAACATAGCCGGTGTCCGCTGGCTTTGGTAAGAATTGGAGCACCCACTATACTCTCCGGACTTTTCTCCATGTGATTTTGATCTTATACGAACGGTAAGGAACCATTACGTGGTAGACAGCTTCGGACACAAATGGACATTGCAAATACCCATATTGTGCAACAGGAGATGACCAGATTTCCACATGGTGAGAGAAATGGTGAAGCAGATGATATGGGCGCCTGTCACATCGTTGGCAGCATACTGTGAACATTCAAGGGACTACTTTGAGGCCCTTTAGAACAGGTATGTGTGCTGTAATGATTCTGGAACATGAAAGTTGTAATGTTATATCAACTACCTTAATAAACATGAACAGCAAAATATTTCCGTACATTTCCTCCATTCCTTGTCCTTTCATCTATATATTTCACATTTTCCACCCACGGTTAAATTATTACAAAAAAAAATAGTTGCCATGACTTATGCCCCAACCCTCGTATATTTAATCTTATATATTATATAATCTTATATTAAATCTTCTATATTAATTTTAATCTTATATATTAATCTTATTTAATACTTAATCTTATTTTTATTCTTATATATATATATTTATATACCGGGTGGGCAAGAAATAACGTGAGGTGTTCAGAGCTCGCTAGCGAGAGTTCTATTAGGCCAAATGCAGTACACTTTGGTGTATATACTTAGTGGAACATGCAGTTTCGATTTCTGCAAAAAAAGTACCAAAAGTCGCCATAGGGGGCGCTTATTTCAAGAAAACAATGAATACATTTGCATAAGCACGTTCCGTGTTGAGCAATCATGGCAATAAAAGGCAAGGCTGAGGATTTCCCATCATTCACGAACGAATGGCCTGACGATGACGCTTACTCTGCCTGACCGGGCGTTATTAGTCAAGTTGTTTTAAAAGAAGAGCGACAATGCAAGTGCTGCCCTTCGTGAATTCCGGCGATTGAAAACGTTACGAAGAGGACCGATGAGCATAACTAACTTACGGAAAATGATTGAACGATTTGAATCTACCGGAACTCTAGGAGTGCAACCAGGCCGGGGACGCAGACGAATCAGGCAGCAACACGTTGAAGAAGTTGCAACTGCTGTTGTGGAACAGGAGATGACTACTGTGCAGGGTACCAGCAGTGCACACGCAATAGCACGCCAAACAGATATCCCATATTCGACTGTGAGGAGAGGCCTTGGAAATCCAAAATGACAGGAACCAGTATTTCGATCTCTAAAGCAGGTTGTGAAATGTTTGTGAATTTGTAACTTTTTTATCAGCTCAGCATTATCACCGTTAAGCCCGTTAAAAATACCGTATTGCATAAGATATTGGCATTTTATCTCTATAAACTCACACCTGTTCAACAATTGCTTCCTGGAGATGAACGTACCCGAACTGACTTTTCGTTGAGATTTTTAGCACGTATGGAAGTGGATGATGCATGGCCATGGCAAATTTTATGGAGTGATGAGGCACATTTTTATTTGAATGGTGATAACAATACCCACAACTGCCGTACTTGGGGTGCATCAAATCCACAAGTGTGTCTGCCAACTCCTATGCATTCACCGAAACTAACAGTATGGTGCAGCTTTACTGCTTCTTTCATCATCGGCCCGTACTTTTTTGAAGAAATCCGTCCCCGTGGACCGGTGACTTGTTCCGTCATTTCTGCCAGGTATGCCGATATGCTTGAGAATTTTGTGATACCACGATTGCAGGAAAAGGGTTGTCAGGATTCTACCATTTTTATGCAGGATGGTGCGCCACCGCACATCGGACGTCAGGTGCAGCAGATCTTGCGAGAACGTTTTTCAGACAA
>JAHWFO010097808.1:11159-29075 GCA_023313115.1 Rhysida immarginata | reverse complement strand
TTAACATTATTTAATACTTAATCTTATATAATTGTTAAAAAAAAAATCTATAACATGTCGCATTTTTTTTTTTTTGAAAAGTAACTGTCTTTGGCTTGTTAATGATGCATACATGTATTAGTTAATATCTAGGAATATTGTTTATATGACACTTAAAAAGACTTGATCAGCTGTAGCTCTGTGCATAAGTAAACACAGTTGTTACCAAGGTTTTCCCTCACTAAAAACACCCTCATGTAAGAAGTCGTTGAACTAAGGCGGTCTTAAGATTTCAATGAAAATCGTGTCGATTGAACAGGCTGTTACCTATATAGTAGGCTGTGGCTCTGTGAAAGCTCCCTAGACCACAGCCTCTCCCATTCATGAACTAAAAGGTATTTTTAGTAGGCTCAAGTAAAGGTCACACCCCAGATTTTTCTCTCAAAATCAGGTACAAAATTATGCAACCTATACTCAAGAATACAGTGGTACCTCAGAATTTTAATGCCCCAAAACTCAAACAACTTGGAATCCCAACGAAATTTTCAAGTAAATTTTGCCTCAGAACTTGAGCGCTGCTTTGGAAACCAAATGCCTGACACGTAGCCAGCTAAGCACTATAACACAGCACTGCCTACGCTTCAGTTTGTGCTTATTCGTTTTTTATATTTTTTTCTATAAACATTGAATTAGTTATGGCTGGTAAAAGTGCAATGTTGAAAAATGAAATAAGAGAAAAGCTGTTAGTGCAACAACTGCAATTACAAAAAAAACCTTAATGCTAAGCATGGAAAGTGGAATCCGTGTACAGTATATGAACTTCCTATGATATTCAATGTGCCCAAATCAACTGTTTCTACAATTATAAAAAATAATTTGTTATATTTAGAGTATACTATATTTAGGAGTGTACTGTATTTAGGAAAATAAATATTATAATTTGATATTGTTGATATTGGAACAGAAAGATTGCTTTGGAAGTCGAACGATTTGGAATTAGATCGCAGTCTCGGAACGGATATGTTCTAATTCCATTTTTGTAATTGTATTTGAAATGGAATTTTTTGCTCTACAAGATAGTGTTTTTTTTCATATTTTATTTTTATTCATTTTAGTGTATTTTCTGATCATTAACTGGACAAAACTGAGCATTTTCGACATCTTTTGCTTTTTGCTTTAATCTAGGTGTTAAGACTCAATAAAATGCAAATTAATAAAATGCCTTGACACCTTGATTAAATGCAAAAACCAAACGGTGTCGAAAATGATCATTTTGTTCACCTGATATTCCATTTTAATGATATGAAAATAAACTTTAAAAAAAAATCAATAAAATTAAAAAATCAGAATAAACTATCTAATTGAGCAAAAATTCTCTTTCAAATGACATAAAACATTTTGCCAATGATTTTTATTTCTGCATGCAATTTGATACGGTGTGACCAAATGAAAGGACACTTTCACTGTAGCACTGTTGTGTCTAATCAAAGTTGGTAAAAATGCTTGTCGATAGATGTAGCGTCATCTCGGTTCCCCATGTCTCAAAACAGCTCATTCTGCCATGAAGGCTGGAAAAGTGATGTCAGTTTCTTTTTCGACTAAGAAGAACCCATACTCCTTGATTGGCTAGAATGGGGTGAAACAGTTAACACTGAATGGTAATGCAACATTTGCTGAAGCCGAAATGGGCCATCGAAAGCAAGTGCAGAGAGAAGCTCTCGAAATGGATAGTGCTGCTCCAGGACAACTTTAAGCCACTTGTGGCTAAGAAGACTCCACCTGCTGGAAACATTTCAATGGGAAGCCCTAAAACATTCTGGGTACAGCCCCGATTATCTCCCCATGTGACTTCCATATTTTCGGCCCCTTAAAAAAATCACTGACAGGTCATTGGTTCACCTGCGACAAAAAAGTGCAGAATACCATGGAAAAAGGATCCGTATGGAGCCCAGGAGTTTCAACACTGAAGCTATCATTTGCTTCTTATGCTCTGAGATCAGTGCATCATTTTCAAAGGTAATTATGTATAGGTGTCATGTTACACTTTAAGTGTAGGTCAAACATTCTATACTTATAATATTCATTAGATATAACTGTAGTCTCCTTTTCATTTGGGCACACCTTATAAATTAAAAAAAAATCATGAATTCTTCCTCAACCCAATACAAACTTTTATCAAGATCAAAAGTGGTGATTCAAAAGGCACTTGAACTAAAGCTACAGAATTTTCAGAATTTTGGCATTTAAAAAAATTTATCTGTAAATATTATCCTTATCTTTTATACTAAACCTGTGTAGTGGCCAAAGAATAAATGAAATCTTCTAAAAATGTGGCAAATCCTTCACTTAGCCATTCTTCAGTCCAATCAAGAGCTCCAATTGATAAGCCAAACCATGAATGAGCAATTTCATGAGCAAGTCGGATATTCATAGAACCACTGCCTGCCAATAATGACTGTGAGATAAATAATACATTTGGGCTATCCCACAGAAAAGAAAAATACAAAAATCTTTTTATATAAATATTAAAATTATACTTTATACCAGCAAAAGATACCAGCAAATTTAATATATAACTTCCAAAAAAATTAACTTATACCTTGCCAATCCTAAACTTCCAAAACAACGAGGAAGAATAAGGATATCTAAACGAGAGAAAGGATGTGGGCCAAGTAGTTGAAATGCAGCCTCCAAGCATTTTTCAAGAAAATTCTTAAATTCCTTTTGGAAATGAGAAAAGGGGAAGGAAGAAAAACAGTGTTCATTTAAATAATGCAGTTATTAAATGAAGCATTTATATTTTGGTCATTCAGAAATGATTGACACAAGACATCTCACCTTGTAAACAAACTCCACACGACAGTGAAATACCGAGAAATATACAGCAGAGATCTTGAGATATGCGAACTACACAATGGCCCTACCAGCTGGTTAGAGGATTAAGGTGGGCAGTTGTTCTTTCCATCACTGTCAGTGCATGCTGTAATGCCCCGTTTGGACCGATAATAATGTCCGAGTGATTGAATGAATACTTCTACTTACAAGGAAATGCACGAAGTTGTTCGACCACACTTTCTTTGTGCAGAAGTATACCTTGGAAGTCATGGCGTCGCATGGCGGCGGTAGCACTTTAAAAAACATGGCCGTAAGAGGGGAAGCATAATCGTTAGCGATGGTCGCCAAAGAATTGCAATTAGAGCACTGTTATTAAAGTGAACCTTAGTCCAAAAAATTTTTTTTGATATATTGTACATCTAAGTCTAAAATACTAGTCCGCATGGAGAAAATTTAATATCTACCTTTATTTATTAATAAACAACATTTATAGATAAAAAAATTATAGCCCATGGAGGCTGCCATCTTTCCCCGAATTCGCAAAGGAACACTGGAATTATGCGACGTCACGTATGGCCTGTGCAAAACAAGGCCAACTATAGATGAGAACGCGCAGCTGTAGCAGGCGATCCAGCTTTAATGAGGTTGAGCACAGGCAGTGGAGAAATGGAAGACAAACCAGTGAAACCGTTTACATTCTAGTTTTTATGTCGCCTTTAGTTTTACAGTTACCATATTCAACGTTCAATGGATTATAAATATTATGAATTACTTACAGTTTTTTTCCTCTGTTTTTGTAAAAATTAATTAATATCGCCAACTGGGTAAAGTTAACAGTAATCTATTAATCTATCATTTGTGTGTTAAGCCTAATGCGATCAAGCTCGGCGATGTATTTTAACCTCGTTCCTTTTACCATAATGTATATAAGAAATACTGATATTTCATTTTGAATTTTAAACGTACTGTGTTTCTGGAGCTGTTTGGATAGTATTCTCCTTGGTGTTTGTTCAGGTTGCCGATGAACGAAAACCGTCGGTATCGCATCCGGCTTCAGGAGACTAGGACGGCAGCCTAACTTCGCTTCTTGCGGCCCTTAACAATTCTCCCTTGAAATCTCTCTGTCATAACAGGATTCAGTAAAATGATCCGAACACATTCTGACTATTTCATTTACTGGACAATTTTCCCTGTTAATATTATGCAACCATTGCTTCAACAGTTGTTGATTTTTTTAGCTGCAACTTATGCCAGCTGCAAGTTTTGTTTGTCGTAGACCTATTATTACAGCCATAAGCAATGCAGTAAACCATGTTATTTCTTTAAGCTGGATCGTCTGCTACATCTATAGCTGGCCTTGTTTTGAGCAGGCCATACCTGATGTCACATAATTCCCGTGTTCCTTTGCGCATTCAAGGAAAGATGGCGGCCTCCATGGGCTATAATTTTTCATCTAAAAATGTTGTTTATTAATAAATAAAGATAGATATTGAATTTTTTCCACCCGGACTAGTGTTTTTAGACTTAGATGTATAAAATATCAAAAAAAATTTTTTGACCTAAGGTTCACATTAAGCACAAAACCTTAATTTTGCTGTGCAATTATTCATCTCGAAATAATTTATCAGACGAGGTAAGCATTCATGAATACTATTTTTATTTAAAATTATATAGCATCGTGATACAAACCCCCTCACCAACGGAACGTATCACTCGACGTTTCACATGAAGCCAGCAGTGACAGAAAATTTACGAAGATTAACCGAATTAATTAATAAAATGAAATGGTTATTAATTACTATATACATTTTTTACTGGAAGGCAATTAGCTAATTTTAATAATCTATTTTTAAAAACTAAGTTTGTTTAGAAACTTCAGAATCCATTCAATTGTTATCTGCTGTCTACTTTCATGTGAAGTGGATTCATGCTTAATGTTGAGCAGTGGAAGAAAGTTCCATCAAGCACATTAACAAACAAGCACACACACATAAACACACACACACACACACACACACACACACACACACACACACACACACGCACGCACGCACACGCACGCACATAAACACACACGCACGCACGCACACACAGACACACACACACACACACACACACACACACACACACACACACACATACACCTTTAACAATGGCTTAACAATGGAGTCTTTGTATGGGTATGTGTACTCAAATTTTTTCGTTTTCGTGGTTTATTTTGAAAGAAACAAAATTTTGCATTTTTTATTTTGCAAGCGTCATTAGCTATAGTAGAGTAATTTCAGATGAGTAACATATTTCAATTTGGTGGGAATCTGTGAGATACATGTTTGTGAGGTTCCCTTGTTAGTTGATTTTTACTTAGCCTAAATGTCCCAGGGTAAATAAAGAATAAAGTGTTTCCTTCTACTTGTTCTTCATCACTTCAATTACTCTACAATGATAAGATTTCTGAGCATTTATCTAAAGACATCTTTCGTCAAACGTCAATGGACAGGGGGCTCTGATGTCCGCTCGTTTTGGCTCAGGAGAGTTGTATTCGAACATCATCGGTTTTCTTTCATTAAATTCCACCAGGTTGATAGGCTCGTTTTATATCATCTACGAAAATGGAATGGGATCTTCGGCAGGGGTAGCTCTCGGATGGAAAGGATGATCTAAGCCTATCTTCCTTCGTCTCTACTCATAGGTTGAACAGCGCCTAGGTCTTTCTCTTCTGTGTCTTTTCACTGTTTATCACCACCTGCTATTTTTCGTCATTCCAAAACACGATTTCTTAACAAAGTTACAACAACAATCATTCTGCATCAGTAGCACTTCCTCATTTTTGTGTTATCACAGGGTTCTCCCCAGACCCTTTTTAACGGGTGCGCAGCCCGGCTGATTTTGGCGACCGCCCGGCTGAATACACGAAAAACTGCACAACATTGCATAATATTTTATTTGTTTTAATTTTTGTCCGCCCGGTTATTTTAGCTTACCACCCCCCTGATAAAATTTTCTGGGGAGAACACTGCATCATAACATTCAAGTTAGGTGGGCATTTCATTGTTATGTGATGATTCATCTACGTACCGTGTGTCTCAAAAGTCGTGTGCCAAATGGGTTAATTGGTTGCTTTGATTTTGTAGGTGAAATAGTGAAGTAGAGGAATAATGCTGACACCAAAACAACGTGTAGAGCTGATATTCTTTGTGGAGATCACCACAGAACATCTTGAGAAGCTGCAGACGAATTTCATCGCCAGCACCCTGATATTCCAAAGCCCACCAGCTACACTTTTACGCGTGACAGAAGAAAATTTGGATCATCAGAAACATTGTCTTCGAGTGCATAGTGCACATTTTGAACATGAACGATAAGCTTGCGAAACCGTGTGAACATAAAGCCGACATTCATAAACTTTCATAAGGCATGCGACTTTTGAGACACACAATATTTATTATTATTCTTGTAATTTTTATTGCACTCTGTTGTTCTGTAAGCTTACTTTATTATTTATTTACTGTTTTTTATCGCCTGACTGTTTGATTCATTTCTTCGCCTTGTTGTCATTGTTTGTGAAGTATTTTAAAGCATTAACCTCTTTGTTTTGCAGTGGTTTCATTTTTTTTCACCAGATGGCGTTTGAGAAGCCCTGACCTATTAGAAAGCGACTTGGCCAGCGAGAAGCCAATCATCGAACGAACTCGGGAGCTGAGCCAATCAGGAGAGATCTCGACTTGGTGTAAGATTCAACTACCACTAGAATCCTTTCTGGTTGAATAAATTGCGGTGCACCTTGTTTTTGGACACAGGCAGCCAGCTCTTGGACACATCATGCTGGAGGACGGATAACTGACGATGCATCCGACAACCAGCCCCACTGTTGGAAAATCCCATTCCAGGGAGATGACAGCACCGGTACGGCCAAGGACACTGGAGATGTCGATAGCCCTGTCGATCCATAGGTAGGCTTAGTGTAGTATGGGCACTTGCCTACAGAGCCTTCCTGCCTTCACCATCACTGTTTGATCGTCTGCGGCAAGCATGGTCGCCTCCTCCCGTGCTTGCCAATCATTGTATCTGTCGCCGTGGAATGGACTCTGCCATCAAGATGGTTTGCCGGACAGTGTCTAGTGGGGAAGCCTTACATTAGCCTGTCTGTCTTGGATTTGTGTGCAGTGGAGTTTCTACTTCAGCGGTGGAGTGGTGGCCCGTCATTCATCGATCAACAGTCAGGTTATGAACTCTCTTAGTTGTAAATAGAATTTTGTTCTTAAGAACATTCTTTTCCACTTGGCTACGGCTTACTTGTGTTTTATGTATTTATTGAGTGGTTATTTTGTGAAAATATTTAAGATAATTCGTTGCATTTATTTGTCTTTCTTTCATAAGACTGTTTATTTATGCTACGGAAATTCTGTGATGGGAGGCATTAGGGTTAATTTTACTGGGGATGTTAATCGTTTTTTTTTATAAATCTTCATTATGAAAGGCCTTTTTTGGGCTTAGCTTTCTGGTACTTCTGTGGTTTTGTAGCCCATTTTGTTAGAGTGGCAAGACTTATTCTTGTTTTAGAAAGCCTTCATTTAGTGATTTGATGTCATTGAGTGGTTTTATGCTTCATTTGGTTTGTTATTGAAAATTTTATAGCATTGGTTGTGTTTGTTAATTTGGTATTTTTTTTTCTTGTGAATTCAAGTGAAACTTAGAATTTGTGATGTATGTATTTAATTTGTTTAATTTGTTTTTGTAGTGTTTGTCCTACATCATAGCAATCCTGTGGTGGGAGGTTTACATTTGTGCCATTACTCTTGTGGAGGGTGTTGATTAACCCTTTTGGATGTTCGTAAGTTAATTCTAGTGTGCTAATTACAACCAGTTGTTTGTTTGTTTACATTACTTTCTTTTTATTTGGTTTTAAGTTTGTTCAAGTGTTGGCAGATCATGGGGAACGTTTGGGCCCTGCACTTTGTTGTTGCCAGTTGTTTATGACTATTTGTAGTCTGTCTGTTCCCATTTGTATGGATCTTGTCACCGAGCACTTACATTGGGGTCGATTTCTTTTGTATGTTGGAAAATGGGAGAGTTTTCTCCATTTCTTTTTATTTGTATTTTATTGTGTCCCCATCAATGGTTGGGTGGTCGTAACTTTTGAGTAAGCCTCAACTGGCAGTTGTTCTTCGGATGCTATTACATCGCTTGTGTAAGTTTTGATCATTTGTTTTACTTGTTTGTATTTACTTGATTGTTCTCTTGCATTGATTTTTGTAGTCATGAATGACTTAGTTTTATTTGTAAGTAGTATTGAAAACATAATTGTTGCATGTAGAATCTTTTATTAAGATGGATTGTAATTTATTTGAAATGTTGAATTATTTATTGTAGTAACTTATTTGAATTTAAGTCACTGTATTTTGTAACTTATGCTTTCTTGTTGTTTTAATAAACTCGGTATCTTGTTTCTCCAAGTATAACTTGTGTTGAGCTTATTTATTTTTTTTTTTTTGAAGAGTGCGATTTCCACGCATTAGGCTCACACGTTTCGTCGCAATGGCACCCGAACAGGAACAATAGTGGGTGAAGGACACATAAGTAGTTTGCAAAAAGTTTAGAATATGAATGAGTAACTAGTTCAAGGGGAGGATAGGGTGGTTTAAGAAGGAGGGACCGTCTCTGAAGGGAACATGGAATCCCTGACTGTGGCTGGGTATTCCCACATGATATCTACCTTCTCAGGGGAAGAAGGTAATCTGGGCTTGGAGGCCTTTTGGCAATTGTGGAGGATGTGGCTGGAATGGCTAAATGGGATGATCGACTTAAAATCAGTATTATAAGAGCAAAGTTGAAAGGGGTGGCTGCCCAGAAATTGTGGGAGCATAGACTTTAAGAGATAAAAAACTAAAGTGAATTTTCAGAATCATTCAAAAGAGTGATGATGCTCAAAAAGGCAAAAAAAGCACCCCTTGGGAGAATTCATTAATGCACAACAAGGGAATAGGGAGTCTGTGAACTAATATGCATGCAGGTTAGGATCCTTTGGAAGAGTCTGGAGAAAACGCCAACTGGGGCTGATAACCATGATGAAATGGTGCTAGAAAGGTTTCTCAAAACGGTGCTCCCTAATCACAGGGTATATCTTGCACAGGGTCAACCTCAGACATTTGGCGAGGCAGTTAGCTTGGCTAACAAATCCGAGGACCTTCACATAAGCTCATCTTATTCAAGCTATCAAGTTGCTGAAAACATTAAAGACCCTATGGATAGTAATCTATAAGCTATAAAAATTCAATTAAAGGATTTAGCTATTTAGTTGAAGGAGAAAGAGAAATTACAAGAAATTCGTGATAAAGCAATTCAAGAGCTGACAGATCAAATAAAAAACATGAAAAGGAATTGGCAAGTATGAAATTTAAGAATAAGCAGAAAAGATATATGCTTTAGCTGTAAAGAAAAGGGCCATATTTCGAGGTTTTGCAAAAACAAGCCTTTAAATTAATAGTGACCACCAGTGGAAACCAGGCACAGATGAATAATGCCTCCCTTAAATGTTTTTGTTAGATACAGGTTCAGAGATAACCATCATTGACTGTAATGTAGCCAAGTCCCTAGAAGATGGTGTTAGCTGGATAAATAGCAATTTGTTTGTCAGGGAAATTGACGGGCATGTATCCCTAGTTGACAATGCTATATTAGCAGAGTTAGAAACTGAAGTAGGGAACTTGGGTAGCCGGAGGTTTATGGTTATGGATCTGTCTGGACGAAATTATGATGGCATAATAGGTGGGGACATTATTAATAGCATAATTATAGAATGTGGGGATGTTCGCGTTGAAGAAGAGTTGGAAGTTATTAACTTAATGATGAACAAAGGGGAAGTTTAATGAGGATCTTGTCCAAATTTATCGATTGTTTTGTCAAGACATAAGGGAAGTTAATGGGGTTAAAGGTTATGAAGTAGAATTTAAAGTTATGAGAAACAAACAGGTTTTCATTCGGCAATTCCCATTCCTCCAGTGTACCTCCCAAAATTAAAGAAATATATATTTGACTACCTTGAGGCAGGAATAATCGAACCTACCACATCTAAATGGAATTCTCCCCTTCATGTGGTGAAAAAGGATAATGGAAAAATACGCATGACTTTAAATATAAGAAAAGTAAACCAAGTAATTGAAATTGTGGACTACCCAATGCCTAAAGCGCAAGAAATTCTACAATAACTTCATGGACAGAGATATTTTACTGTGCTTGATCTTCACAGTGGATATTTCCAAATCCCCTTGGCTGCACATTTAAGAGAGCGTTTTGTCTTTATGACCTGTTAGGGTAAATTTCAGTTAACAGGAATGCCCCAAGGGGGTTAAAACTCATCCCGCCTGTTTCAGGCGTTCATGTCTGAGATCCTAAATGACCTTTTGGGTGAAGGAGTCTTCGTCTTTCAGGACGACGTCTTAATATATTCAGAGACCTTTGAGAAGCATCTAACCCTGTTAAAGAGAGTACTTGGCACTTTTTTTTTAGTACTTATTATCAAGCCCTCTAAATGTCATTTTTGCATGGACCAGGTGAAATACCTTGACCATGTTATCTCTAGTAATGGTATTCAACCAGATCCTGGTAATGTGTCTGATATCCTTAAGCTTATCCCACCCAGTAATGTAAAAGAAACAAGGTCACTTATTGGGGCTATTAAATTTTATAGACCCTTCTTAGAGAATTTGTCAGAAAGCTTGATACCCATTAGAACTCTCACTAAAAAGAATGTAAAATTTTCGTGGAACAGAACCTGTGAGGAGGCCTTCCAAATAATAAAAAGGACTTTAAGTGAATTCTCTGTATTGATGCCACCTGACTATGAGAAGGAGTTTTTCCTTCACACAGTTGCCTCTTATGGTGCAGTCGGGGCTGCATTGATTCAATTATACAATGGTCATAAGAAACTAGCGGCATTCTTTAGTGCTAAGCTAAAAGGAAGTCAGCTGAATTACAGCACAATAGAAAAAGAGGCATTGGCAAATATACTTGCTGAATGACATTTTAGGCATATTGTTTTAGAATTCCCTGTGATGATCTTGTCTGACAACAAGCCACTATCTTTTCTGAAATCAATGAAAGGAACCAATCAAAGGTTCCTCAGATGGTCAAGTGAGGTGGAGGAGTACAATCTCAAGGTGGAACACTTTAAAGGAAGTGATAATTGTATTGCGGAGTTGTTATCACGGTCTCCTGCTGTGAAAGTTAACACCTCGCATTTAACTGATGATCTGGACTGGAAAGAAAGGGTACTTCAATATCAAATACTGGATCTTGATATTACAGAAATGTTAAACAGAAAGAAAAATGGAAAGACTTGTACTATTCAGGAAGGCATAGTATATTACAAAGGGAAATCTCATCATGTTAAAAGAAAATTAAAGATATGGTTAAACAGGTGGTGGCCTTACAGTATAACAGAGGGACATCAGGAGTTCCAACTAGTTTCGCCATTTATTCCCGGCTTTGTCAAGGATATATACAGCAAGAGGCATGCAAGCCTTTATATACAGAACAGTGGTACAAATTATGCATATACATGAACCAATAGGATACAAAAGAATTAAAGAGGAAATAATGGCCAACCGGATAAATAGAAAAAGCACAGATTTTTGCAATATAATGGCCAATAGAATAAAAAGGGTGTAAACGCTATTTTTATAAATTATACAAAAAGAAAATATACAAAAAGATGGTGCGCGTTTACGCGGACCGAAAAGAGAACTTATCCGGTTGTCTGAGGACAAGAGGATTTACTGAAAATAAAATAAACAGGCAAGAAATAACAAAATGCAAAGGAAAACATAAACCATAATAAAGAAACCGAGAAAAAGGGATCATAATAGATCAGATAAAGAGTTAAGTATTGCATACACATTAAAGTCTGTTTGACAATTGAGAAGCAGGTGGGAGGAGGACTTCTTGGCCTTGAATATTTCGATCGCTTCGAGGGTAACAGTTTTTTCTGGCCTATTGCAGATATGTAGGACAGACATAACATCTTCTTGTGTCTTTAAAGCGTGTCCGGAATCTTCGAGATGGTTTGCATAGTGGGAAATACGATCTCATTTTCTATACGAATCAATGTGTTCTTTGAATCGTACTGCAAAATTACGGGTCGATATTCCTACATAGAATCCTACATACTTAAAGATATGGGTCGCAGAGGAGCTCAGAATTAAACTTATAGAAATGGCTCACGAGAACAATCTGGCAGATCATAAGGGGACAAACAAGACGTGGAAAAGAATCAGTTCCGATTATTATCGGTCATCTATGTACAAAGTTGCCTTGGACTACGTCAGAACTTGCGAGACCTGCCGGAGGTGTAAACTTCATAAAGGGAAAGCTCCTTTTCAAGAGGGCATTAAGGCAGCCTACCCCTTTCAAAAAGCTGCTATGGATATGGTGGGACCCTTAGCCAGAAATGAGCAAGGGAATAAGTATGTCATTGTATTTTTAAGCATTTTTACTCGATATCCCAAGGCAAAAACCATTCCAGATCAGTCCAACGAAACAATTGCCAAGGCTTTTAATGAAAAAATCATCTGTAGGTATGGGGTGCCCAAGGAGTTGCTCTCTGATCAAGGAGCAAACTCGACTTCAGAGCTGATGTGTATGGTTGCCAAAGATTTAAACATAAACCTAAATTTCTCTACACCATATCACCCAACATTAAACAGCTTGGTAGAAAGAATGAATAAGTGATATCACTAACCAATCTATTAATAGTTGAAAGTTTCGAGTCCCATAAAATATTTTTATTTTTTTGATGGGGAAAATAAGGCATTACAAAAACATAGACAGCAAAGATGGAAGGCGATTATCACAGCCAGCGATAAAGAGTGTAGTTTTTGTGGAACGAAGGAGTTTTAGAAGTGATATCCATCGTCGTATGGTGTCAATGTATGGAGACAAGGCACGATCAAGGCAAACAGCTGTATTCAGTTGGATGGCCAAGTTGAGCATAGGACGATCTTCAATGAGCCATGTCCAGTTTGATTATGGAAAACAAACATAACATTTGATGAACTGCAGAACGAAACAGGGGAATTGCAGGATATTTTTTTGTACATAGTGGCACCAAGACACCCAAGGAATGTTTCATCACAGACATCCAGAAACTCCCAGGCAAATGGCTGAACTGGATGCAATTGAATATGGGGAAAATCTAATTAATGTATCATGCAGTGTTTGTGAATAATTTTCCACCCTGTGACTGCATTTGTGTCAATCATTTCTGTACAACCCTAGTACAAATTACATAATTCTTAAAATTGCCTTAAGCAGTTTAAGATTCATTTTTTATTTATTTCATGTAATACAAAAATAAACTTACCTACTTATTAAGCCATCTAAAACTTCATTTATTACATATATACCGTATTCATGTATAACTCGAGACTTTTTTTTTTCCAAATTATGTCCTTTAAAAGTCAAACTTGGCTTACTTTTGGGTCACAGTTAAAAATTAAAAAAAAAAATAAAAAAAAATGAGGTGATCATGTCAATTTCAGTAATTATTCCTTTACAGTTATAAATATCAATATAAATTTTCTTTTAGAGGTTATTTATGGGGAAAAGTCTTGACTTATACACAAAATTATGATAATTTTTCTATGCTCCAAACAGATAACGTTATAATAGTTTAGATCTTGATATTAAAATTTAATAAAAAATGCATTCACTTTTGAATGAAATGCAGTCCTGGACAAAATTATAGGACCACTCGAGATGCAAAATGAATTTATTTGTTTCACAATCCTGTGTACAGTATTGTTTGTAATGGACAATAAAACATACCAGGTTTTGCAAAAGTGATGTTACACATGTAAGGGCCTCCGCAAAAATTACACAACTACTTGTGTGATGCAGTTAAACACAGTTTTTATTATCAGAATTGATTTTGATGTATACACAATGCATATTAATCGATGTAACCGCCATTGGCGGCAAGCACACGCTCTAGGCAAGGTCTAAAGGCCCGACATACGTTACGGATGTAGTCTTTCTTCATAGCAGTCCACACGCGGTTCACAGATGCTTTCAGCTGGTCGACGTTGCTGTGACGGATCTTGCAGGCCTTGCTCTCGATATGCACCCACACGCTGTAGTCAAGAGGGTTGAGGTCGGGCGACTGAAAAGGCCAAAAGTTCTTAGACCAAAACTTCATGTTCGACCCCTACCACTCTTGAACGGTCTTGGTGCTGTGGCAGCATCCTGTTGAAAGACATAGTCCGCATTCCTCGTCATCTTTTTCACCCAGAGTAGAACGTTCTTGGTCAAGCTGTACTTGTAGTTGGCCGCGGTAAACCTGTAACTGGTCGGGAACCAGATTATGAGCCACGATGCAGAGCATCATCAGTGAGGCCGGGTGCTTGGTTGTAGTCATGTAGCAGACCTCAGATGTCCTGGCCGAAGCTGACCATGTGGTCGTTCTGCTTGATGACGATCAGATCGACCGTGAAGGTTTTTTTCATCAGAAAAGATGACAATGCGATTGTCATGGCTCTTCAAGTCATTGAGAAGGCGACGACAGCACTCCTAACGTTTATCTCGCATGCCATCCATCGGCAAAGGTCTTGCCACATGCCTCAAACTCTTTCCACCCTCTTCCTTGATGGCTCTGGACACCATGGCCACAGAAATCTTCTCTTTCTTTGCGAACTGTGTCATTTTGAGAGTCGGGTCACGTTTGAAGGCTTTTCTGACACCCATATGATTGATGACGCGAGGTCTGCCTGCACATGGACGATCTTTGAGGTCTTCCCCTTACTTCAGTCTCTCTGCGACTCTGTAGACAGTCATCCGGCTGACGTTGAGCTGCTTAGCGATGTCAGACTTGTTGTGGCCCGCGCGAAGGAGCACAGAGATCTCTATTGTTCTACGTTCCATCGCAATATCCTTGCATCCGAATCGCATTCATTCCACCTATATAAGTTTACATTATGGTATCACCCACGTCTTCAATAGCACCTGCTCCATGGATGCTTCCACCCCCTCCACCTGATATCGACGCATCCACAAGTGTAATAGAACTTTTGCAGAATCCAGTATTTCTAAAAAAAAAAAAACAAGTTTAAGAACAAAATAAAACTAGCATACTCTTTTTTTCATTTGTGAGCTACAAAATGCAATGGACAAAATTATTAGGACCACCTTCAAAATAATGGATTATTCTGAATTTTGAATTCTTAATTTGAATTTTTTTTCTTCAAGAATTCAGTTATTTTCATCACTTTAGTAAAAAACAAAATTCCCTTCTTATTGAACAAAATCATCATGGGATGCGGTAGAAAATTAAGCAGTGAACAACAAGCTCACATTACACCTTACATAAACTGTGGAAAGAGTGAAAGAAATTGTAGGAATTATTGGAAAATCCAAGACTGTAGTCCACAGTTTATTTAAGTGATCCACATGGCTATGGAAAAAATCCTCATCCAGGAAGACCTCCAAAGCTGCCAAAAAGAGACAAATGTGCTATCTGGAGAAAGGCTTCAACCAGCAGAGGAGCAACATCCTCTAATATCACATCATCTCTGAACCTTCCTGTATCAGACAGAACAACTCGTCATATACTCCAAGTATCTACCAACCACACTTACACGAAATCCAAGCCAAAATTAACTTCAGACCACACGCGTGCTAGACTGGCCTTTGCAAAACAGTACATTGGGAATTTGCAAATGTGGAATCATACTATCTTTAGTGACGAAAAAAAATTTAATATGGATTGGCCTGATGGCACATGATTCTACTGGCATGATATCAGGCAGCCAGAACAGTTTCTTTCAAGACGAGTGCAAGGCAGAGGTTCCATTATGATCTGGGCTGCTTTTTCTGCCAACAGAAATTCAAGTTTATGTTTTGTGAAATCGAAGTCAAATGCAGATGATTATCAAGCTGTTTTAGGAAATTATTTGTTGCCATTTAGAGACGAACTGAACGATCCGGACTTTGTCTTTCAGCAAGATAACACACCCATACACCATGCTGTAGCCACTCAACAGTGGCTTGATGATCAATAAATTCGTGTTTTGGACTGGCCAGCATGCAGTCCTGATCTCAATCCCATTTGGGGCGATGTGGTGCAGCATTTATTCTGGTAGAAAGCAGTTTCACACCACAAAAGATTTGAAAAGTGTCATTACAAAAGCATGGGCTGATATCCTACTCGACAGACTGAAAAAACTGGTTGAGTCGATGACAGACCGTTTAATTGAAATGATAAGTTTAAATGAAAAGCAAACAAAGTTTTAGTTTACGTTATTGTTGTAAAGAAATAATTACAACAATACAAGTAAAAATTTTGTTGTCAATGACAGTGGTCCTATAAATTTGACCATTGTGTTTTGTAGCTGACAAATAAAAAAAGATGATGCTGGTTTGTTTTTTTTTTTAAACTTCATTTTTTATAATATCGGAATAAAAGGAAAACACAAATCCATCAGTGATTAAAGGAATTATGAATTCCGAAATGTACATCTGAGTCAATAAAAAAATCTTTGTGGATTTGTGTTTTCCTTTTATTTCGATATTGTATATTGGTGTCCACAGTTTCCGGCTATTTTGTTTTATTTACTTCATTTTTTCTTAGAAATAGGTTTTATTGTCCATTACAAATTATACTGTACCTTCAGGATTGTGAATCAAATTCATTTGCATCTCTTGACTGATCCTATAATTTTGTCCAGGACTGTATCTTACTGGAAATATGGTAGTGTTTGTTATTGACAAATTTGTCTAACTTTGATTTGCAAATGGAAATATGAAATTTTGTAAAGGCTAGTAATAATATATTATGTTTAATTTATACAGCATAGCTTAAATTTTCTCTATACACAACTACAAAAACTTCCATGATGCTGAGAAATTATGACGCTTTGAAGGAAATTTTGTAATTCACCTGAATTCTCGTTTATCCACCCCTTAGCGCTATTCTCTTGTCATTTCATAAAATAAAAAGAGGCAAAATTAACTGAAATATTCCATTATGTCATCACTAAGCTACGTTTCGACAGTTTGACACCTGAACATGGCTGCAGTTGTATTTGAAAAGCTATGTGTCGATATAATGGAGTACAGTTGACTCACGATAGTCCGACAGTTACGGGACCGAGGGGGTGTCGGATTATCAAAAGTTGAGTTTTTAAAACTGAATTTTGACTTCTAAGGCTATATCCGTTGCCAGACGGGAACTAAGTCAGATGGGAGGAAGCTCCTCTTCCTTTAACAAGTGTGTGCGTGTCTGTGTCTGCAGCAGTGACGTCATCCGACACAGCATTGGGGTACTGAGTGTGTCAGACTGTCAAAAGTCGGATTATCGCGAGTCAACTGTATTTTAGTAAATTTGCCGCTTTTTATTTTATGAAATGACAAGAGAATAGCACTAAGAGATGAATAAACGAGAATTCAGGTGAATTATAAATTTTCCTTCAAAGCGTCACAATTTCTCAGCATCATGGAATTTTTTGTAGTTGGTATAAAGAAAATTTGGCAAAGTTGACTTTTAGTAACTGCGAGCACTGCGTGCACTGCAGAGAAGCATCTTTCAGAGACACCCAAATGAACAACTCATTCATAGCAACTATTTCGTATCCGCCCTGCAGTGAAGCGTCACTTAAAGACGCCACTGTTGACCCTTAATTTCGCAGCATTTTACTCTGAAGTTATTAATTACTATTAGAAATTAATAAAGTTTATTTTAATTCGTAAATATTTAACAATGATCAGTTAATTTTACTGAAACGCTTAATATAAGAATTTACAAAATTATTACTAATTAATAACCGATTTAAACATTTGATATATTAAAAAAAAAATTACTAAATTGCAAAAAAATAAGTTGAGTGGGTCTTGTATCATATAAATGAATTCTGTATAAACACTGTCGCGATCTGTATATCTTAGGTAATACTAGGTCGCGATCTGTTTGATTGTGATTTGTTTGAAGTAGGATCCTGCAAAAACCCCACCAGTCAAAACTCCTAGATTAATAGCACAAATGAGGACATATCCTAGAAATAAACCTTAATTTTTATCTGATTTTTTATAATTTATACATTATTTTATCGAATTATT
>JAHWFO010097807.1:92921-120095 GCA_023313115.1 Rhysida immarginata | reverse complement strand
AAATGTTCACACTCAGAATATCTAGGGGCACAGTCTAAACCGAGCTTTAAACCAGAAATAGACTTAAAGGGGTAACAGACGTAAAATCATAACACCCATAAAACCGCCTTGGCGGGGAATTAGCTGTAAGCAAAAGGGAAAATAGGTTACACTCAAACTAACGACGACAGGAAACCACAAATCCACAATAATCATTTAATAATGCCTCAGATGTACATTTCGAAAGCTATGCTTTCTTCATCAGGACTCACTGAAATGTACATCTGAGGCATTATTAAATGATTATTGTGGATTTGTGGTTTCCTGTCGTCGTTAGTTTGATTATTGTGTCCACAGTTTCTTGGCTGTTTTCTCTTATAGGTTACACTCTTAAAACAAAAAGAACCGGGCTAAAGGCGCCCTCACTTGAATTAAGCACATAAAACTGTAGAGCACAAATATCACACGGTAATGCGTAAAATTCCGTAACACATTTTACACTTTCCCTTCCACGTAGGGAAAACCATATTGCGAGGTTAAAATAAACATTAAGACCTCCAGGGAATTGCCCTCGCACCGTCTCACGCCCGTCGAACTCCCGACGGAAGAAATCGCTTATGACGGACGAAATCTCTCGGGGGTCACAATCAATTAATGAAAGAGTACTCACTAAATACACGGCGGACACGGTGAGCGTTCTTCCCGGCGACTTCCACTCGAAGGCCTCGCTCCGCCTCGTGCAAGCTAAAGGTACTGCTCACGCAGGTCACTCTCCTCCTTAAACTCCTTTTCTTCCGCCAAGAAAACTTCGAGCCTCTGTCTCGAAACCTCCTTGTATTTTCATTCGCTCTCCCGTGTTGGCTGGTATGACGACACTGTCTGTCCCGCTCCTCCCCCGCCTTTGAACGGGAGAATATCCTAGAGCGGCAGAAGCAAACAGTGTCGCTGGGAATCGAACCTGGTTTCGATTTCCGTGACACCCTGCCTTCTGTTCATTTTAGATATTAAAAGGTCAATGTGTAGATCCCATGTGAGATCACGAATTATCGTTATTCCAAGATACGTTTAAGATGAGACTGAAGAAAGCAAAGAGTTTTCAAAATATAACGGAAGGGAGTCCGGAATACCTAATCTGTTACGCTGGAAAAAGATCATCGCCTTAGTTTTGCCTATATTAACTTTTAAATGATTACAATTAACCTAAATAATTACAATTAACTTAAGATCGAAAAGGGCCTCATTAGGTAGTGCTATCAAACAAGAAAGATCACTCGAGGCTGCCAAAAATGTAATATCATCTGCATAAAGTAATATCTTTAAAAGTGAATCCGGTTGAATATGATAAACAATGTCATTTATGAATAGCGAAAATAATAAGAGCGAAAGAATCGTTCCTTGGTGCACCCCCACGCTACGAGCAATCGGGGAAAAAGTCAAATGAAACAATTTTAAAAAATAAATACATTCAGTCAAATAGGATTTAAAAAAAACAACAAATGTGGTTCAAATATCCCGTATTGACGGGACAACTTACAAAGAAGTCTTTCAATAGAAACTAGGTCAAAAGCTTTAGAGATGTCAATATATGCAGCGACAATAATATGTTCATAACAAGCAGTAGTAGTACTTCTTTTCGATACACACCCATGTCGACTAGTAGTTATTAAAAAAGACCAGTCGTAAAATCATTTTAAAATATGTATTGAGACAACCGCATATGAAAAAGTCTCTCAAGGACTTTCGCAAAAAAAAAGACTGAGATGTTACTGGGCCATAGTCAATAAAGGACCTTGGGTCACCCTTTTTAAATATAGGTATATCCCTGGCTTGTTTAAAAACCGATGGAAAAGTAACAGTGACAATTGAACAATTAAAAATACAAACTATAGGGTAAAAGTAGCCAAAGTTTTAGAAGGAAAACCTAGAGAGCCCAACACCGTAGTTGAATTTAATTTACTGTCGTAGGAGATACAAAAAAACTCGAAGTAATATTTGCAAACGGGACGGTATCAAAATCATTGATTGTATCACGAGAATTAGCGGTTGGAAGTGGTAAAAGAGCATGAAGAAATTCCGTTAAGTCGTCACTATTCCCTGCATTGAAGTTATCGAACGGGAGATTAAAAGACATTTTATCTGGTGCTAGACCCTTCAAGAACTGCCACTTATTCTTATTGGATCTAATCCGGCAAAAAGCTCGTCAAAATATTTACCTGTATGGTCTTTCTAATTTTGATATGCAATTTATTAGAGAATTCCCTGAAAAGGTTAACATTTTTTATTGTAGTGTGTCGCCGTGACCTCAAATCTAGCTTATTTTTAAATTTAATGTGGCGTAAGAGAGAGAAAGTAATTCAAGGCTTCCTAGGATGGACTCTAGATTTAGAATTGTTGGACACCGTATAGTATGGTAAATATCGATCAAATCACAAATGAACCGGATTTAAAAACACTTCAAATCAACCTCAAGAATATTAATTAAAAAATATGAACTCTAATTTACTTAGACTGCATAAAAATAAATAATAAAAACACTTGAATAAAGGTCACCCGATGTGGAGAAATACAATGTTGATGTGGACGAAACACTGATGAAACGAAGGTCTTGTGGATCAGTAAGGGTATGGTAAGTCTCGGTGATTAGAAATGAAACGCTTGCGATTAATAGGACGGGTATTATTTTTAGAATAGAAAAAATTATATACAGCCAAAGAAAATGGTCTGTAATATGCAAGTACAGTACAGAACTATATACTGGCAAAGATGAGGCGAAATAAGCATCGATTGCTGAGTATTTCTGATGGAAAAGAGAAAAATGCGTATGAGCCTAGGTCGAAGGCGTAAGTCCTGTACGAGTAATTAGATCCAAGATGTAATGAATATTAGACGGGGGTGAATTAAAATCCACATTGGAATCACGCGCGAGTAGAATACGATACCCCGTTTTCTGATAACGGGTAACTTTTTTAAAGAAGCTGATGTTGGGCGATATAACGCCAAAACAATCAAATTCGATTTAATTAAAACCGTAAGAACTTCAAAATCATCAGTAATACAGGAACTTAAGTCGGATATATTGAATGTCAACTGTGAGGACACATAAATAATGTACTAACTCCACCTCCCCAACGGTCGCTCCGACAGACCGAGACCGATTTTTAACCATTAAAAGAGGGAGCATCGGCAGGATCACATAACTAGGTTTCGGTAAAAATTAGAACTTTAAACTCTAGTTTTATCAGTTCAAGATTTAATAAAACACACTCTTAAGTTAGCAAGTAAGCTACGAGTATTAAGGACAAAAGGGATAAACCAGTTTTACGGATGTTAGTAGGTAACTTTAGTAATTTTCCATTAACCTCCTCCAATGGAGTCGGATTTATAAAAGATCCGATAAAAAATCTAAATCGAGCCACTAGAAATGAAATTACAAATGAAACAACACACAAAAAATAACGAAAAAAACTAATAAAAAACAGTTACAAAACAAACAAGCATGATTTTACCGCCAAAGCAGATAAAGAGAGCACGTTTTCGTGTTACAGCATCGTACATGGATATATAGAATTAACCAACATTTTAAAACACTTTTAAGAGAAAATAAATAAATATGAAAACTAACTTGTAAATTACTAGTTAAGTAAGCTAATGTATAGAGAGAATTTAAACGAATAAACTTGAAGACCTGAAAGGTAAATGGAAAGTGAAGTTTTTCCTCATACACTTAAAAAAATAAAAGTTCTTTAATTTGTAAGAATTCCCACATAATGTTAAAGGAAGTGAGCCTCAATTGCTGAAGCGTTATGTGTAAGTATCTATTATTTTTTCATATTAAATTACTAAAGTGTTTCTACGTTATCATCTACTATTGCAGCAAGCGATTAACTACTATTAATTAGCAATATGTATAACAGATATGAGTTTTAGATACCATTAAGCCTAACAGCATTATGCTCTTGATACAAATAAGCTATGGTTAACAACAGATCTAACAACTCGTAAGGAGTTAGTTGATATATTACACGTCATATCTTAGCATTGAAAGTTCTAACAATACTATATTGTACAATTTTGGGCACGTGCTACAAAACCAATTCCCACTATCATTATTTTCTCGTTATATTCACTCATGACACGTTGTTACGAGGAGTTTGATATATTACATGCAATATCTTAGCATTGAAAGTTCCAATGGTACCATATGGTATCATATGGCACCATTAGGGCACGTGCTACTAAACCAATAACCATTATCATTATTTGCTCGTTATATTCACTCATAACATGTTGTTACGAGTTGTTTGATATATTACATGCCATATCTTAGCATTGAAAGTTCCAACGGGATCCTATGGTACCACATGTTACTATTAGGGCGAGTGCTACTAAACCAATTTCAACTCCCATTGTTTACTCGTTATATTCACTCATGGCACGTTGTTACAAGTTGTTTGATATATTACATACCATATCTTAGCACTGAAAGTTCCATTTGGTACCATTAAAACACGTACTATTAAACAATTCACACTAATATTATATTCACGTTATATTCATTTATGAGACATCCTTGCACGTACACGTGCCATTAGACCAATATCTGCTATCACTATTTATCTTATATATTCGTTCATGATATGCTGTGACGATTTGTTTGATATATTACATGCCATATCTGGTTATAGGAAATTTTTAAGGGGTATCATAATTGTACCATTAAAGTACGTGCCATTAGATCACGTACCTTTTCCGGCTATCTCACGTTCGTACTTGTTCGTGCTCTCTCCCATAATAATGGATTGGTGGAAACAGATTATGAAAAAGTTAATTCATTTTCAAGTTATCGTAATAAATACTAAGCTCCCTAGGAATAAAAAAATTCTCTTGATTTAGAGACCAGTCTGCCCTTTCAATAATCGTCAAACACGTGCATCCTGCATGCGCACTATCTTATTAACGTTTAGAGCACGCGCAGAACGGAACCCATGTTCTCAACACGCGTTTTCCCGAATGCGAGGATAATTCATGTCTTCCAGCAATTCAATACATTCATGTCTTGCAACGTAATGAATAGTGGGAATTGTGTCTACAGACAGACGAACGGACATCTGGACAGACCGATCACATAAGCACTTTTCTACGAAAATGTGCTAAAAAGTAACAGTGAAATTAACAATAATAGCGAATAAGCAAACCATTAAATTAGCAATTGATACAACAAAAATAAATAATAAGTGACACCAAACCGAATACCAGGAAAAACATAATTTTTAAATCAAAAGATAGCGCATTAACGCTTCAGTCAAAGACTAATAAATTAAGTAAAGACTAAACAGTCGATTAATTAAATAGTTGATCAGTTAGGCAATTGCCACCCAGAATATTAACAATTCTAATGAAGATCAGAATCTTTAACAAAAATGGAGCCGCTGAAACTCCATGCATTGGTCAATCCAAATCGGGTCTTTGCGTCGCGAAGCAACTTACACCGTGAGGGGGGAGTAAGGTTCTCCATTATTGCGACGTGTGACAGTCGAGTTTTCAATTTTTTGCGATTTATTATTATTAGGTCCCGGACCAAATAAGAAGAAAATCGCACAAATTATGGACGAGAATTGCCTATAGCACGAGGGCCCAACCGATGTGCCGCAACAATGTCCGTAGAATTAATAGAGACATCTAAATTTTCGAGGCTGTTCAGCTAAGCCAAAAATACGCACATTGGTCCGTGGCAAGTGCTGTTCCAGGTTTTCTTAAGGCCGCTTCACATAGGAGCGTCTCTACGTGTTCCGTCATGTGCGTGCGTTATCTACGGTATGTTTCCGTGACGTCATACGTGCTACCGTTCGGCAAAAAACACGGAGACCGGAGAGTTCGCCCAAGCCCAACTTTTCACGAACGTCTGCAGACGTCACACGCGTTTTTTCCCACAATTCACCGCGAACATCAACAGAATAAAGATGGCGTGTATTGAGGAGAGGTTGATTGAGATTGTATAATATAAGGGACCGTGACTACAAGGACACCATTAAGAAAAATAACACCTGGGTGGACCAAGTGTGAGCAATGAAGTATAAAAATGATTTTATTTTGCTGAAGAACGAATCCTTCTGATTGGAAGAGTGCTTTTGTTACAAGAGCTCTCATTAGCCAAACGACACGTGCCGTGACGTTAGAAACGTAGTCATGTGAATGTGCATACCGCATACGTGCTCACATCCTAGCTTTCGCACGTACGTAATGGAACACGTATAGACGCTTCTATGTGAAGCAAAGCAATCCTGGAACGGCCGTCAAGATAAAGTTCACCGTCTAATCTTTCTAGATCATTTTGCAAAGAATTGCATTTAGCGTTGAGTGTTTTCAGTTGAGTATTCAACTCCTTTAATTCCGAAGCAACAGATTTTAAATTATTGTTCATTTCGGAAAGCATTTTGTCGAACGATTCAAGGAATTTATCGATAAACTTACTTGAGAAGAGGTCACGAAAATCAGGTCGTTCGAAGACAGTCAAAATAGACGACTCAATCGAGGACAATGAAGATTCATCTTGTACAACCTTGGGGGGCGTTCCACTATTTACAGAACAGGTGGAGGAAGGCTTCGACGATACATTGAGCTTTGGCATTATAACAGAAATTAATCAATGGAACAAAAATAGCTGACAATACACCAATGCAAGATTAGTCAATTCATAAAAAAATAGTCGACGTATATCAGTAAGTTATGAATCCTGGAGGTGGCTCTCCTGCTGGCTTGAAAATGACACAATCCATCGAATCGATAAAAAATTATTCTTCGACTATAATTTACTATAATTTGTTGAAGTAAATTCATGATAATTCCACATCAGTAGAAGGTAGCCAATCATAATTAATATAAAAGAAATTTCATAGAAACATAAAACCTGTGGTTTGCTTACACGCAAAAAACTAGAGAAAGAACGTAACATACGTCTTCATCTCTCGAACGCCGGAAGCAAAAAAAAAATTGTTACATTAATTAGAGAAGAGCTTTTTCTGAGAGCTTTTTATATTTCTCTGACACTTATATGCAAATTTTAACCTTAACTGGTTATCGCAACAACGTCCTCAATATACTATCTTATAAGAAATAAGTATTGGTGATGAAGCAGAGGAGTTTTACTTTTACTCTCGTGATCACTTTTTTTTATAAGAAAAGTTTCAATTACTACGCGGTTTCAATGTTGATGTAATTAATCCGCCTATCAAATTTTCAGTGCTCTTGTTTGTGTTGTGGTCTGCGAGTGTTTCTTCGAGTGATAATATTGAAATTCAATATTGGAGATGCTGGTTCCTTAACTCATTTCAATTTAACATCAGGGTAAATTTTAATAACGATGAGTAATGACGTTATGATTAATTAGTATCTTTATTTTTCTGTTTAAGGCCCTCAAAATGATTTCTCTATTAGTAATTATCGTTTCAAGCAAGTTTAGTAATTATCGTTTACTGTTACCGCAGTTTCCAAGAATCAAATTAGCATATGTCAGTGCATAGTTTTATATTGTGAAACTCTAAAAAATAATTATCCTCACAATTTACAAATCTTAAAAATAACATACATAAATAGATATGTATAGTTAATCTTTAAATTCACATTTCTAAACTCTACTGTGCATAATGACTTACATTTTGGCATGAAGATATTTGAAGAATGAAATTTGTTTTGCCAAGGGGAAAAATTTGATACGTACTTGTTGTTTCCAACTGATGAAGGAGAAGAGCTCCAAAGTGCACATATGAGTTATGATTTTACCATCTTGTTCTCTTAATATTCGCAGCCGAAATTTTTCTATTGCCACATTCATACTGCCCTTGCTTCATAGTCTTAATAGATTGTTTCTTTTCTTTCAAACTTCATTTCATCCTTAACAGTTAAATTTTAAATCGCAATTGTTCAAACGGCGCTTTATTACAGTGAAGATCAATACAATTTTGGCACACTATAAATCTCACAGTTGTTTGTTTTGTTTTTTTTTTTTTTTTGTTCACAACTCTGAAGGTGCGTTCACTTAAGCTTGGTTCATAGTCTGACAACGCCGTTTTGCGTTGGCCGTCTGCCGTACCGTGAAATTGAAAACAGGCCGTTAAAATAAGGAGACTTGGCATTTCTTCGGTTACCATTCAAACGTATTTATTTTATTTATTTACTTATTTATTTATTTATTTAATTGAATTAAATTATTGATACAAAAATATAAAAGATGCCCAAAGGGAGTTGATATGGTACAAGACCGACTAGTAGGCTCCCCTGGGCACCGTACAGAATCAAGGAATTTAATTAAAAATCATATGTTACAATATCACCTAAAACTTAAATTAAACAAATTACCATAAATTAAATATTAGTAGATTTAGTAACAACTAATGTTAATAAAAACGTAATAATAAACCAATTTGAATCAGGCGCCAGTTCAAGCCATCAATGACAGAAATCACCAACCGTTATATTCAAGGGTTGAGAAGTATATTCTGAAGAACGTACTGTTTTAATGCGCGATAAAAAACCGAGTAGCAAATTAATGAGCAAAGTTCATATGGTAGCTTAGACCATTCCAAAATACCAGCATGGGAAACGCAATTACTCGCATACTTATTCTTTGCTTTAGGTAAATATATATACTAAATTTTTGCCTAGTAGAATAACCATGTATATCCTTTACCAATGTTGAAGATATCAAAGGCGAAATATGTAAAAGCCGATTTATAAAAACGCAAAGTTGCATCTTATAAATTTGATATATAGTAAATATTTCCAATTTCTGAAAATAACATGAAACAGAAGTACCACGGGGAACTTTTAAAAGAATCCGCAAAAACCACTTCTGCAGTTTCAAGATTCTAGATAAGTTATATTGAGTAGTAGATCCCCAAAATATAGTACCATAGCACAGATTAGAGTGGAACCGAGCCTTATATAATAGAATTAATATATTAGGGGGTAAATAATTTAATCTAGAAATGATACCCATGTTACGATTTAATTTCTGTACTAATGAATTTACGTGCGAATCCCAAGACAAATCATGGGCCAATTCAATCCCAAAGTATCTAAAAGATTTCGTAATACCAATCCGGGAGTTACCAATATAGATATCAGATACAACAGGCACATCTTGCTTGTTGCGATGAAAGAAAAACATCGCTTGAGTTTTATCTACATTAATTCTTAAGTTATTTTGGCCACTCCAATCAAATAGCCTCTTAGCTGCAACGTTTAAAGAGGTCAAGAGATCATTAGCAACTTTATTAGCAACTACCAGCGTGACATCATCTGCGTACATTACTACTTTATAACCAACTAAAGCATTAGGAAGTTCATTAATAAACAAAGCAAACAATATAAGAGACAGGATGGAGCCCTGTGGTACTCCAAGGTTCCTATTAATCAGCGATGAAGAAAAACCATCATAACTTAAAAAGTATTTCCTATCTTGTAGAAAGCTTGCAATCCAAGCCAATGGTGTACCAAATATGTGGAAATACGCTCTAAGCTTTGCAAGTAATAACGGAATGGAAACGGTATCAAAGGCTTTCGTAAAATCCACAAATAATGCTGCTACCAAGTTATTATCGACCATTTCAGTTGTAATGGACTCCGTGAGCTCAAAGCAAGCAGTATCCGTGCTCCTATTTGGAACAAAGCCATGCTGGCTGTTACTAATAAAATTACTCGAAAATATATAAGATGCTAAACGCTTATAAAACAATTTCTCCATAACCTTTGAAAAAACTGAAAGGGCTGTAACCGGCCTGTAATTGCCAAAATTTGCAGGATCCCCTTTCTTAAAGATAGGGGTTACTCTAGCGAGCTTCAGAGCGGAGGGAAAGGTACCAGTAATCAATGAATAGTTAAATAAGATTGACAAGGGGAGCTCAGCCACAGCTTTAAGAACATCGGCCCGAAAGCCTAAAGGGTCTACCGTTGGGCTCGATTTTAGTCCAACAATCACCAGTCTAACCTCCTCCATAGTGGTTGGAGCAGTGAAAAAACTTGCTGGAGATAAAGTGTTATCTTTATTAATTGTATGATTATCTTCAGAATTTATCGATTGGCCGGGTGGTAACAACGTGAGTAAAAAGTCAGTTAGCGCTGAAGCAGTAACCTCACGAGTGCCCTGGAAAGGTGATTTAAGTGAGCTAGAATTTTTTAGTAATTTATTTACTACCTTCCACTTATCAGCTGATAAAACTAAACGTTGAAAGGTATCAGCATAATAATGGGACTTAATAGAGGTAATATATTTCTTAACTTTATTAGAGAATTGCTTAAACTCTCTGACCAACCGAACTGACGGGTTTTTTCTAGATCGAATGTATAGAGAATTCTTCCGCTTAATCATAACTAATAATTCATCGTTCATTCAGGGATGCCGAGGAAACGACTTCTGTATTCTTGCCTGATTCGGTTTAGTTAGTGTAAAATAACGATCCCACCCGATTCTAAGTTGTTCAATAAATCTAGAAAATAACGTGTCAATATTGTTAACCGAACTCAGAATGAACTCCCATTCAGTCAACGCTAAAAAAGAGCGAAAAGCAACGATACGCTCATTAGAGACCAGTCTAGTGGGATTTCTGCTTCTAGATGGCATACAATGACCCAAAGCAGGATATACAATTAACAACGGGAAGTGATCACTAATCTTAACGTTTAGTGAACAACTAAGTAATAGGTTACCCATCGTAGAGAAACAACAGTCAAAGGAGGAGGAAGATTGATGGTGCATCGAAAAATGCGTATAAGCGCTCACATTGATATGTAATCCCGCCCGATGTATTAAATCCAGAAAAATATTTAACATAGGGGAAGATTTATTCAAATCTATGTTAAAATCCCCCACTAGCTAGATCTGTTTTCCTGAAAATGATGTCTCGAGCAGTACCGTAGTAAGACACTGTCAAAACGCTAAAAAATTGCCTGTAGGGGGGCGATAAACTGCAATTAAAACTTTTTTTAAGCTAATCTTTATTGTCAAAATTTCGTAGTCCAAGGAAATTAACGTGCAAGACGAAAGAACACTACATTCATAATTATCTAAAACATACGCACAAACGCCCCCTCCACGTTTGTTGGACCTGTTAATCGAAAAAACCCTATAATTTGAAATATCCGGAATACTTAAATGGTCAACACTCCAGGTCTCTGCAAGGACAATAACAGACGGAGATACGTCCAGCAAGTTAAGGTTAACCATCAACACCTCTAGGTTAGCAGTAAGACTTCGGACGTTGCAAAAAAACAATATAAATAACGCTCAGTATTAGGGAGTTCAGATAGCGCATTGTTAACAGAATCTAAAGGTATGGGAGATATATCTCCACCACTAAAAGACATATTGCAATAGGCACTGCTTAAATAGTTAAGTTTGACATTAATGACTTGAACACTAAAAATCTACAACAACAAACCCGTGCAACTTAAACTCGAACTATTATTCATAGTAATGGAGCAGCAATGAGCTCTCCAAATTAAGGTTATTATTAGAAAGCATCAACATAATAATGTATAAACAAAACAAACCTATATCATGAGTAAGAACCAATACCAACTTAATCTATACAGTATGTAACAAATGAAAATACAGCAAGCAATAATCATCAATCCTATACAATCGAAAACATAAATATCAACCAATAGGTACAAAAATTATAATCATCTGTAAATGACCGAAGAAAGTACAATACAGACAAATTATTTAATTAAGCAACCTCATATTATTAAGGATACAGCTAAGCGGAATTAATTAATGTAAGCAACATAAAGCACTATAGCGACAGATTAAGAACACAGCAGATTGCACAAATCTTCTTCTGAAGACATTTTAACTATTTTACCACCCTGAGTCTTCGCAAAAAATCCTGCCACCGGAAGACTAAGCCTGCTGCACACCTAGCTTGGACTTCGCCTCACGCAGTTTATACCGACGGGTAGTCAGGTCCTCCAAGATTACCATACTAGTGTTCCGTAAACTACCACTGTTTTTCACTATGCGATCTCGCAAGGAGGTGGAAAATAATTGTAAAAGTACTGGCCTCGATGATGCAGAACTACGGGGTCCTAGACGATGAATCGCAGCGATATCACCTGGAGTAACCTGAACACCCAATTTGGAAACGCAAATCTCCGCCATCACCGCTGCTAGGTCCTCCGACGACTTATCCGGGATTCCCCAGATCCTCAAATTATTTCTTCTTGAATATTGTTCTAGTTCATCAATTTTCTCTAACGTCTGATCGAGGGCCGACTTCTCATTAAGTGAGTGGACGTATCCATTTTAGCCAATTGGGTGTTGATGGCTGAAATTTGATTGTCTATCTCAGTAAGATGCGAGGTTAACGAATCAACATTTTTTATCGTATCAGTCAGTTTATTCGAAATCGTAGAGATTTGCTTCTCTAAACGATCACTAATTTTCGCCAACAGCAAAGAGACTAATTTATTCAAAAATTTATCATCATTAAAATGGTCCTTAACAACTTTTTCAACCGAAGAAACTAAATTCTTATCGGCGGCTTCACTTGGAGAATCCATCTCAAGATAGCGGGGGTCTCCCTGCTTCGAAGCAACAACATGTTTCTCGCCTCTAGGCATTTTGCAGCAATATACAAATATTCCAAAGTCCACCAAAATCCAATATATATCAAATATAAAAGCCAGGGATTAAATAAACAGAATTAACCTGCCATCAAGTAGACAACCGCTACCTGCCACCTCGACGAGAAATAACGTACTCCGCTCAATTTACGTGCGATAGATTATAACTGCCGTTGAAAAAAAATACGTTCGAACAAGGCAGTAAAAGTTACATATAACACAAAAATACGAGGTGTTGAATTTAAATATAGTAGATTATGCTGAGCACATCGTAGTGTAAAACGCTCAAAACTGCTCACAATTACAGAGCTCACTCAAACGCGTCCACACTCGGCGCCATCTTGAAATTAAACCTTTATGTAATGAGAATTCAGTGTAGAATTCAGTTTACTATTCAAACCTTTAGTTTCCCATTCAAACTTCGATCGTTACGTCATCTGATTCAATGTTAGCACATCTACACGTATACTTCGTACGTGACATCAATGTGCTCTAACCATAGTCAACTGAAAATACTAAAAATGTGCACTAAAAATTCGTATTTTTAGTTGGCTATGACACTGATGGATTGTTATTATATGATGTCATACTACTATACCCGAACGTCCCCCCCTTCACTTCTTTCCTTTCATTCCTTATCCCTGATACACAATAATATTAAAAAACGACAATTCTTTTTCTCACTGGCAATTTCGGCATAATTTAGCGTAACATATCGAACGCGGGATGACATACAATACACGAAAAGAATTGCTCTGCTCGAAAATGTATATGACAGAAACAACTATGGACGATACGAAAGCGCAAAGTTTACCTGATGCTTGTATCTGTCATATCCATTTACTAGCAGTTCTTTTCGTGCATTGAATGTCGTCCAGCGTTCGATGCTGTGACATTAAATTATGCCGAAATCGTCAGGGATATTTGCTTGGCAAGGCAAAGTACATTTGAATCCAGTAACAGTTAAGAAAGATGGTTCAGTCTGACTTCATCAATGCCGTCGATTCGATGGTTGCAACACACATGTTATGAAAAAGCGAAACCATAAAATTCAAACTGAAACTAACGCAGCACCCTCTGAGACAATAATAGCACGTCTTCAAATTCGAAAGCACGGATAAAGTTAAAGTAACTTTATCCGTATCCGAAAATATTACACGTTTTTAAGCTATTGCCAGGTCTCCTTACTTAACCGTCTCTGGTTGAAAACGTTGTCCTTAGCACTCTGGTTAAGCGCTATAGCATTCATAGTCACAGCGGTAAAACAGTCAATGGGAACATTGCGCATGCTCTGTCAACTATAAACTTCCTAAACTTACATCGAAGAAATAAGCATCGTTCCAATAGATCTATATATGTACGATTTATTTTTCAAAGAGAATATTTAATCTTTTCTTTTAATTTTTGATCTTTATATTCTTTCATTCTCGTATCATACAAGCAGAGATACTATGGAATCGCTTCGATTAACTTCCTTTCCTCCATTTTTGTTTTTCATCGGAGTCATCGGAGGCGTTAGTCGGATCCGTTTTATTATTCGCTCGGAGTGGGACTCGGTGTTAGCTCCCTTGACTAACATCATAAGGGCACGCTCTTAGTCACGCGGAGTTCATTTCTTTATTCACTCGGAGTTCGACTCGAGTTAACTCTCTTAACTCACTCAGCTATACCAACACCTTCTAGCACAGATTAAGAATAGACAGATGGGACAACCCAGGTTAAGCTGAGGGAAATTCGATGAGTCATGCAATTGGCCTCAGCTACTGCAGCGTGCCAAGCGTTTATCAGGGTCATAATCTGATCAGCAGAACAGCTTACACGCTAAAAGTTTATTAAAAATACATTTACAAAATCTGTCCCACAGATTAAAAATCCGGATTAAGACCAGAAAATTGTCCAACACAGTCTATTAGCAATTCCCTTTTAGAAAATTTTCGTAAAAGAGTCAAGTATTTCAGGCCTGGTAAATTTTAGATCGGGGTCACATATTGTTTATATGATTAATTTATTAAAGGAAATATAAAAAAAACAACAACAAAGAACAAATTTAAAAAATAGAAGATCGTTTTGCTTGAGTGAATTTTGTATTTAATTTTTTTGTTTAATTGCTGTATTTTAACTTTCTTGGACCCGGACAAGCCATTTTTGGCCACTGTATCAGAATTAGCATGGTTTGCATGCAGCTCGAAATTTAAAACTCAATAACGTTAAAACTTTTGACACTTTATCGTCACTTTTTTTTTTTACATAATATAGAAACCTTCCTTTAAATTATCTGTTTAATATTAGGCACACGCAAACATTAGAAGTTTAATAAAATAATATTTATAACATGCTGCTCTTGTAACACCCAACAAAATTGCTGAACGCGCGCGGTAATTTTGTTGTGTGTTTTTTTTTTTTATTATCATTGAATTGAGCTTTCAAAAAAAACGATCATGACGATGATCTAATACGATTGTTTTTTTTTAATATTATAGTTAGAACCCCGAGTTTCCAGAGTGTTTCAGTTGAGGAACGATATTATACTATCTGCGGAAATTAATTACGTAAATGTTTATCCAGAATGAATTAAAATGAAATGATTAAAAAAAAAAAAAAGAAAATTGACATTTAAAAGACTTATAAAACGGAGATATCCTTGTTAACATAGAAATGTATTGTTTAAAAGAAACAAGAGAAGGGTCCGAGGGATTGTTGGCAGACGTTGTTGAGTTTAATTTACCTCTAGGAAGAGAATTGTTTTTTTTTTGAAAAAGGGAGACGTGGTGATTCAAAGACGTAGAGAGATTCCCCTTTTGTTTTTTTTGACTAAGATGCAATGTGAGGAATGGCATCCGATATACATGGACCTGTGCGGATAGTCCAGGACATCTTTGAGTGTATTAAGGACACGACACGATAATAAAGAAATGGACAGGCTACATATCATTCATGTGCAGATGGAAGCTTTTAAATGTATCCATCTAAATTACGCGAACACGTCAGTAATACAATGTTCGAATCTGAAATCTGAACGAGAGGATAACATACCATAATTATCGAACTTGTCCCAAAAATCTGGTAAGGTAGAAATCATTCATGGCCATGAATTTTGTGTTAAAAATAGACTGCCAAGTGTTTTTTTGGTTTTGTATATTAGGTAGCTAAAATACGGCCCACATCAACAGCGCAAGGAATTTGGAAGTGCTGGAAACCAAGAAAAGCTATCAAGCCGATATTAGAGCGCAGAGATGCTACTCAAAACATGGCGGAGACCTAGTCCTATGGGAATTAAGCAAGACCAAAGTTTTTCCGAAGGCGAAGACATAATCAAGCAAGGAGTAGGTAATTTCGGCGGTCCTAACCTACACTAATATCACTAACCTTAACCTGAATAGAAGATCCCCTCTCTCCCTCTGACTTACCTGTGCCCCGTCGACTTACCTTGACTGCAGCTTTGTAAATGACAGCTATTAATACCTTACCCGAGGCATACTCGAAAACTGTGAAAAACTAGTCGGCATGAAAAGATTTCTTAAACCAAAAAAGGGGTTGCATATAGAATTGATTGCAGATTGAACTATTAGATGACCAAACCTAACGAATTTTGGATATATAAATACTGTTTAGTTTGCTTAGAGTCATGAATGTCTGAATTAAGCAATATTCTAATATAAATATTTTTTTTTTGTTTTATACCTGTATAAAAGACACTAGAGCCTACTTGAAGACAAGGTAATATGTTTTATCTTAAGTATTTTATGCGTTTAAACCCCGCTGTGTTGTGAAGCTCATAAAGTTTTATGCCAAAAAAACAATAACAGAAGTTAGAACCGAATGTTGCGAGTTTTACCTGTCTGAAAAGAGAACCCAAACGTATGAGCTTGTATTTGGAGAAAGCGGTATCTTAAGAGGAGTAAAGCATTGTTTTGTATCTCGAATGCATGGTACATGGAGTTATTTGATATCCTGTAGAAAGAATATATACATATAGCGTTTAAATCTACTCTTAAAGAACTTTGTTAATTACTGTTCAGGGTAATAACTAGTAAAGGGGTGAGATAAATTTTATTTATTGTACTGTGCATTGCCGGAAAAACGGGACGTTACACCCTCATAATGAAGAGCTTTGCAACTCGACAAAATAGCTATGCATATCTGATCTTATAAATAATTATCTTATGCAGCTACATATCTCAAATTGCTTGTATATTTCAACCCCTACATTTATTTTCTAGCAATAAGCAGAAATATTTATAAGAGTGTAATAAAAAAATGACATTTAGACTTACTCAGAGGACTGGTGCATAAAAGGGGAAAAATTTCATATTTTGCGGGCACTGACACCTCCATTACACAATACCGCAGTCCACAACGGGAAAAACCAATTCAAACCACAGCAGAAGATACTCCTGCTTTCGATGTCTTAATTATTTTTAAATGGAATTAGAAAATATTATAGTATTTCAATAAAAAACCGAGCCCTTGCAGTCGTCCTCCCTCCATCGCTACATTACTTTTGGTTGTGCCATTGCATTACATCATCAACCTCATTAGAGAGAACATAGGAAAATTGAACTTCGCGCCGTTGCTTGTGATAGCGGGAGCTAGTCACGTGGGTAACGCACGTGATAACATCAAATGAGGTGTTTACGTGTTTAACACTTGGAATTTTCATTAAGAATTTTTACTGTATTAATTCTAAACGTTTTCATGCGTGTTTTTGAGATATTTCAAAATTTAATCAAAAAACAGAGAATCAGAGCCACACCAGGGTTATCACCTAGCTTATTTGGTAGCATAGCAGATCCAAACATTTCACAAAAATACATTTTGACTATATTCTG
Organism: Rhysida immarginata; assembly: GCA_023313115.1. NCBI lineage: Eukaryota > Metazoa > Arthropoda > Chilopoda > Scolopendromorpha > Scolopendridae > Rhysida > Rhysida immarginata. Next base: position 102,666 of record JAHWFO010097807.1, on the reverse strand, counting down.
TGTGAATGTGAATATTTTGGAAACTGAGATGCTGATAATGTGATGACTAAACGTTTGTTTCCATAAATTATTAATAATGAGCATTAAATGATGATGCAGTGACAGGACATAAATAAGGCAGCATCTATTGAAGAGGAAAAGGAGTCACACGTGTCTCCCTTGAGCTCCCTGTCAAACATCCAGATGACGGGCAAAAATTAATGTGCCTGGAAATGAAAGAGAAAGAACGAATATTGGTCATAGAAACTCTGCAGCTAAAACAGAAAATCTATACTGGTATTGGAAATATCTGAACAACGGGCATAAGAGCTTCTACGTCAAGGGCAAGAAAAAGTTGGGTCCAAAGTATCCAATGATGTTCCTCGGTAGTGAAGATGGATATTGTTTTAATCTGAGGCAAATCAAGAAGAGTTAAAATAAAGTCCTGTGTATATCACCTAGAATTCCTTTTTTTCCAGTTTTCGTAGAATGGATATTCCCTTCGCTCTGTGTTGTATTTATTGAGTTATTATTTAACCAATTTGGAGATTGTTCTGTTTATCTACATGTGTAATTATTCCGGGCAATGCCGATTCCTCTGCTAGTTTGACATAAATTCAAATGAAAATTCATAGTAAAATAACTTACTAACGTATTTTAAAAATTTCTTCACTCTTCTGTCATGAATAAAACACCTAAAATATGATTATTTTCATTTTTCGTGAACTTACACTTATAAATTCTGAAAAAATTCTGAAACTGCGTATTTCATTTCTGTGACATTATTTAACGATTTCTATTAATTTTTCAAAAAAATATGAAATATATAATATGAAAATGAAATAAATGCTATAAACCAACAAACATCTCCAATTTATTACAAATATTTTCGGTCCAAAAGGATCATTTATTAATTTGCAAAAAAAAGTTTCCCGTGTTTCACAGAAATCACTTTTTCCTTCAAAAAATGGCGTTATGTAAGACGGTTAAAGTCCTCTGACAAATTCCTGCTTTAAGTAATGTCCATAGAAATTCATGCTCCCTCTATCCCTGCTTCCTGTCCAACACTTAATGATCCTACCGATTCCGAATGCTCAGCTCCTGTTATGTACTCAAGTAAACAGAATAGGCAATCATCGGTTGCTCCCAGGAATGTGGACAGACTAATTCGCAAAATGGATAAAATCTCCGTATGGATGTCTATGAAACACAAGAAATTGACGAATACTAGTACAATCAAAATTTATTACTCAATTTAGATTCCGGCGCTCTTAACGATTCTAAATTATTCCAGCTGTTTAAAAAGTCTGACACCACTTAATCTTTGTGTTTAGTTTTTTTTAAGTTTATATTTTTCTTTTTTATTTTATATTTTTTATTCCGCTTGAGATAACCCTTTCCCTTCTGATTGCTGGTTCCCTGTCCCTTCTGATTGGTGGTTTTGTTTCCCCCTTGCTTTAAGGCATGACTAGTCTTATACTGTTCTCTGATTGGCTAAGGAGATGTTTGTAACTGTATGTGTTCTTTTACTTATTATATTTCTGCTGACTAATGGTCACAAGGCGGCCGAAGTGTACGGTCAGGTGCAAAGATGTTTTTACCTAGGTCAAAACTGTTCGACTTCCTTACAGTATTTCAATCCAATGAGATTGCTTTTTCCAGGTGTCTAGTCGAACACGCTTACTATGGAATGATTCCATTAAGTTTTTGCTTAGCATCGGGAGTAGACAAGTTTTACGTCACATGCTCAACAATGTTGACAAAAAGATTATTTTGGCTGATCTGATGAGAATTTTTGTTTTATTAATAATAAACTAATCTATTTGGTTAATAATGTAACATAAATAGATCGATATAATTATGTGCGTGATCAAGAGATAAGCTGATGCAGCGCTCGCTAAAAATGTAGGCCTTCTTGTATCTATACAGGGTTACAGGCAAAGTCGACCTAGCTATTTAAGGGCGTTATTATTTAGGTCGTTGCCGATAGATTTGAGCCTATAACCTACTATCCAAAAGTTAACCGTTTTCTAGATATGTGTCACGTGGATTTTCAATTAACGTGCTTGAAAGTTGGGAACACTTAGTGAAAACATGCAAGTTGTTTCAAGTTTTATTATTATTTTTATAACTTGGCATACCCACTACGTAAAAACTTATCAAAAAATCGGACCCAAGAGTCTGGAAATTAAAAAAAAAGTTGAAATTAGAGCAAAAAATATCATTTTTTTTCTTTTCATTTAAAAGTCAGATATCTAGAAAACGGTTAACTTTTGGATAGTAGGGGAAATCTATCGGCAACGACCTAAATAATAACGCCCTTAAATATCTAGGTCGACTTTCACTGTAACCCTGTATACAGGGTTTCCAAAAAGTCTGGTAACATGGCAGATTCTCAAAGCTGCCAGGTAGGCGACATCTGATGTGGTTGGGGGGTGGGCAATAGCGGGGGGTGGGTAATTCATTGCCACACTCAAATTTGACTTTGACCCTCAAATTTAAGGTCATCCATTTGCTAACTCGAATACTATAAAGATAAAGAAAAATTTTCAATTGCTACCCTGTAGAGCAACACCACATTAATCTAAAAACAATTTTTAATCACACCCTTGCCCTTGAAAGATTTAGAGAAAATGCGAGAGAAGAATGTTTGTTTGTGGGTTTGTGGTGTTGTTTCTTATACAAATCCACAGTTTTAATCCGATCTTGATGAAATTTGGCACAGTTGACCTTCAAAGCATGAGGAAGGTCACTGTCTACCTCAAATTTCGAAAAATAACAATTATCGATAATAAATCGATATTCATTATGATGGCAAGGCATATTAATGAGAAATATCTCATGACCAACAATGCAAGGAAGAGCTTGTGCAACAAACAATAGGTATCAACAATGGTATCAACAGGCAATTCACCAACATTATGCAGGGATCAACAATATAGGGGAGAGTGGGTAATAGTGAGACACACTTTTTTCTAAAGCAGTTTTTTCATGTTACAATGGATCAAATACAACGAATTTTTTCTGTGAAATACTAAACTTATGGAGCTATGACAATTTAATTTCAGAATTTATTATGAAAAACCTTCGATGAAAAAAAATCAAACAAATCTGAAGCACATTGTCTCACTCTTCCCCAGGGTTGGGGAAGAATGAGACAACAAGGGGGGAACAATGAGACATGCTTTTTTGGTGCATTTATTTTGATTTAAAATTATTAGAATAATTATCAATTGAATTACAACATACTCTTCTAAATTTAAAAAAACTTTGAAAGATTAAAATCATACATTAACACTGAAAAGGAGTACAAAAAGGATAATAAAGACACTATTATAATATAAATAATAATAATTATTAACTGGAGAAGCGTCTCCAAGCATAGGTAAATATTTTTCAATTGAAAAATGGAAGGAAAAATTCTGCGACCCGGATTCGAACCAGGAACCTCGACTATCATGGCCGATGCCTCTACCAATTGGGCTACTATTATAATATGTTGGCTTGAAATTTTATAACTATTGTGATTTAAGGAAAATATAAAATATGAAATTCTTTTGCCAAACAATAATGATTCTTTGATATACCACATAATGCAGAATTCTACATGCTGTGGTGGGTAACTCTGAGAAACCCGTCTCACTGTTCCCCAAATCATTTTGTCTCAACATTACCCACACAACATGGTTTAATTTTTCAAGCCTGTAGGCCTAAGTTTCCATTTCATTTTTAAATCGCTTATAGATTTCAGAAAGCTTAATGAATAAGCATTCCATATATAGCTATATTTTTATCAATTGCTATAAACGTGGTGAACAATAATTGAACAATAATACTATATTTGGCAATCAAGAAAATTTACATTACTAACCTTAACTTACGTATGTACAGTTTTCTTGAGCCTGCAGGGATCCTAGAGAACTGAAACTAGATGGGTGCATAGACGATTAAGTTCACCTTTTAGGTATGGTAGCACTATTTGCTGGTGATGTCTTTTCTGGGTGCTACATTGAATGTCTCACTGTTCCCCGTGTCTCACTGTTACCCGCTCTCCCCTATATCGCAAGACTAACAATGCAAGGCAAAGTTTGTGCTACATAAATAGGATACAATTTGTAACAATGCATAGAATTCCTGTAGTTCAAGCTTTTCTTAGAATTGCGAGTTCTTAGTACTTAACAGTTTCTTGAAAATCTTGAAAAATGATTAGTAACTGGAGATAATGGAGAGTGAGCAGATTATTGAGAAAGAGTGGAAAGATGACAGACGAAGCAGTCCTTGAGCTCCGTGCTGTATTAAGCAAATGGTGAGCATTTCAATAGGAGAATCGGCGACCGATAGATTACACAAAGTGATGAATGGCCAAGTTTTGCTTCAAGACAGAAAAGGCTATACGGGAATTGGAAGCATCTGGAGAACAGAGTGGACATTGCAACAACATCATGTGTACATCTAAAGTAAGATTTACTGCATTAATTCTAAGTGTTTTCAAGTGTTTATTTTTAAGAGATAAACTTAATCAAAAAAACAGAGTCAGAGCCACGCCTAGCTTATTTGGTAGCATACCAGATCCAAACATTTCATAAAAATACATTTTGACTATATTCTGTGTGAATGCGAATATTTTGGAAACTGAGATGCTGATAATGCGATGATTGAAAGTTCGTTAACAAGAAATATTAATAATAAGTATTAAATGACGATGCAGTGACAGGACATATACAGGGTCGGGACACATTAATATGATCACCTCTCCTCGAACATGTTGAAACGTCCCATGGTATGCAGATGAAAAATCATTGCATATCATTAAAAGCTGACAACAGCAGACGTGTAGTAGCATCCGTTAACACAACAATTGTCGCCGTCATGGGCAGAGCAAGTGACCTGTCGGACCTCCAAAAGAGGATGATCATTGGCTCTCGGGCCAAGGGGGTCAGCATTTCAGAAACTGCCATCCTTGTGAACTGCTTTAGGGCTGCCGTTGTGGAGGTGTACCGCGACTGGACGAACCAGACAGTTTCGAGCAACCGAAGAAGTAACTGTGGGGCCACACGGGCCATCGATTCTAGAGGCGAGCGTCAGTTACGACGCTTGGCCAAGACCAATTGGCGTGCCACTGTTGAGCAGCTGACACAGCAAATGAAGAGTGGGGCCACTAGGCAGCTGACACAGCACCAAGATTGTGCAATGATCCCTCTTGGGGTTGGGGCTCCGGAGCAGGCGTGAACAGCACCCATGTTGACGCCTGTGCATCGCCGAAAACTCCTCCAATTCGCAATCGGCTATCGCCATTGGACCTCGGCCGGGTGGCATAGGTGGCTTTCTCTGACGAGTCGCGGTTTCTGGTGAACAGAGTGGACGGACGATTGAGAATTCGCCGGGAAGCATCTGAGAACATGCATCCCGACACCATCTTTGGCAGAAGACAGGCTGATGGGGGAGGTGTGAGTTTGGGGGTTGTTTTCATGGTTTGGTCTGAGTCCACTGATAACGCTGGAGGGTACACTGAATGTTGTTCGTTATCTGACGATCGTCGCAGACCAGGTACACCCCTTCATGTCGACAGTGTTTCCTCAGGGTGATGGCACCTTTCATCAGAACAATGAGACTATACGTTCTACGAAAAATACGAAAAAGAGGTGATATACCGGGACTTTATCTAAACTCTTCTTGACTTGCGGAGCATCACCAGTGCGGAGCATCACCAGATACTTTAGACTCAAGTTTTTCTTCCCCTTGAAGTAGAAGCTCTTATACCATATTGCTTTATTCGAAACTCCCGTTGTTCAGATGTTTCAAATGCCCGTATAGCTTTTTCTGTTTTAGTTGCAGAGTTTCTCTGACCAATACTCGTTCTTTCTCTTTCCAGACACAATTTTTTGCCAGTCGTCTGGACGTTTGATAGGGAGCTTAAGGGAGACACGCGTGACTCCTTTGCCCCATCAGTGGACGCTGCCCTATTAATGTTCTGTCACTGCATCATCATTTTATGCCTCTTATTAATAATTCTTGGAAACGAACGTTCAATCATCGCATTATCAGCATCTGAGTTTCCAGAATATACACTCTCCCGCAGAATATAGTCAAAATGTATTTTTATGAAATGTTTGGATGTGTTGTGCTACCAAATTATGAAAGGTGATAACCCCGGCGTGGCTCGGACTTATTTTTTTTGATTAAGTTTTGTAATATCTTAAAAATAAACACATGAAAATGCTTGAAATCAGTACAGTAAAAATTGTTAATGAAAATTCGAAAAAAAAAATTTCAAAGGCTCACAAAACTTGGCTATTCTTCTAACCTAATTCTTATATTTACTTGTTTACCATTTGCTCAATATAGCACGGAGCTAAAGGAGTACTTCCTCCGTCGTCTTTCCACTCTTTTCAGTTGTCTGCTAACTCTCCATTATCTCCAGTTACAGATCATTTTTAAAGATTTTCAAGAAATTGTTAAAAACTAATAATTCTCTTTTCTAAGAAAAGCCTGAATAACAGGAATTATATGCATTGTTACAAATTGAAACTTATCTGCATTGCACAAACTTTGCCTTGCATTGTTGGTCATGAGATATTTCTCAATTAATATGCTTTGCGATAACCATGAATATCGATTTTTTATCAATAATGATTATTTTTTCGAAATCTGATGTAGACAGTGATATTCCTCTTAGGTTGCAGGTCAAGGTATGCAAACTTTCATCAAGATAGCCATTAAACTGTAGATTTGTATAAAAAAGAAACAAACCCACAAACCCACAAACTCACGAACATCTTTCTTCATACAGGGTGTATCAAAATTCCTTGTATAAATTTTTAGGGGAGGTTGTTTGGGTGATTCTAAGCAAACATGTTCATATGAACATGGGTCCCAATTTGAACGTTAACTGAGATATGATCAGATATAAAAATGCTGCCACCTAGATGAACATTAATATCTCAGCTTCCGGAATGCCTAGATAAATAAAATTTGGTGGAATAATACGGGACATAAAACCGTGTATGCTGATAAAATTTGAACGAATTCCAACAAGTAGTTTTTGGGTTACGCAGTCAAAATCTAAATACGTGCTGATTAGTACTCACATGTGAGCACTGTTACGATTTGATTTTGAATGAGTAACTTTTGTATGTATCAAAATTTCTTATTATTTATGCCAGTCAATGACTATTATTGTGTGCGTGCATTTGTTGTAACAATAATAAAATTTTTTACTTTTTACCCTGGCACTTGTTCAGAACGCAGCTCTATCAGGTTATGTGTCACGTCATCTGGGAAGAGAATCGAGGAATAGATGTTCTGATGACATGACGCGAGCGTTCGAGCAAGCAGAGAGCGAAGAAGAGCGCGATATGAGCATTGATGACGTCGGAAGCTGGCTGGCAGACAGCCAAAGCAAACGAAAGCTCAAGAGTCGAAATAAGCCGTTACCTGCGAGCAGTAATAGTTTAACCCAAAAATGCGATAAAGGCGTTGGCGCGATATCATTCGCGGCGCATAATTACATGGATAATGAGGCAATTAGCGATGGATATAAAAAGCGCTCGAGTAGCAGGTGATTTAGAAGGTATCGAGTCCAGCCCATCGAAAAGGATCTTGGCCAGGGAATGAAGAGATATCAAAATAATATTGAGACTAAGAGGAAATCACGGACTGGAAACAAACCGGAGGATTGTGAGCGAAGATAAATGCTCATCATACAGGTATTTTCCAAATTGTAATTCCTGTAGTATTTTTGATTCTCTCAAGGAAAGGCAGATCCAGGCTGATGAATCGAGTGCTTTCTCCAGTCGCAAATGCCATCAATTCCAGGCCCACGATTACCTGCGAAATTTGGATCTTTTTTCACAGTGGATTTTGGATGGAGCAGCATCGTCAACAATTAGTGAGCATAAGTCAGTTACATCAAATACTACTAATTTGAACTTTAAATTTCCTTTTTAAAGCGATTACCGAATCCAAGTCGTCTATTCGCTACTTTCAGTGAATAAAGAGGGCGCTGCTATTTTTGAAAAATGGCGGCGAAAGTAGGATCCACCTCACCATCCGTTTCCCATCAACATTCTTTGAAAGTTACATTGTGTGATATTTTTTTTTGTATGATGGTATATTTTTCAAGTGGTTTATATGGCAAGCACCTGCTAGGAATAGCACTTGATTTCAACTTTCGTATTAATGCTGGCATATTTAAAAAATTTTATTTCTTAATTGGAAAGTTATTAGTTGATTAAATATGAAAAAGGAGATTCAAGATGAACATTTTTCCTAATAAAAAACGACCTAATGTTTTGTTTATTAATGATCTACAAACAAAACAATGTTATCAAAACTAATGCAGCTAACAATAGAAATAGTGATTTTACCGTAAAATTATGTGCATGTAAACGTATTGTACGCGAAACAAACTTTTAAAAACAAATTTTGAATATTTCATTTTATTAGTAGTATATGTTAAAATAGGTAAATATTTTCCATCTTTTACCCTGCCGTTGCAAATTTCTGCTTACTCGGTGGTAATGGAAAAAGATTGTGTTGATATTATGGTATCTGTGGCTTTTTTCCCCCATTGTACGGTAAGTTTTTACTTCCCAACTTTTTCTAATGGCTTTATTTTTTGGGAAAAAACGTATTCTTACTGCATGTAACATCGTTTCTGATGTGTAGCCTTACACATGGCAGTATTTGTTACTTTTTCCTTTCATTTCTTAAGCTGCAACAACGTATTGAGCCCTATTTAAACTACGTCGAATCCTAGTTAGCTCTGTTCAAGTAAATCCCACAGGGACGGCGCCACCTAAACTGAAAGTAGCGAATATATGGGAAGGCCCCCTGGCTGGCCTCGTTCCACTACGTTGCCGCCGTGAGTCCTACACACTTGAAGGGATATTCGAGGAAAAAAGACGTCTACAGCGAAGCTAAACGTTCAAGGAAGAAACGAATCGACCAATTGCTTGGAACTAAAAAAAATTAAAGAGGAAAACATATTAAACAGGTTTAAGTGACATATATTTTGTGACGGATAGAAATCACTAGAGCCGAAATCGCTGTCGAACTAAGTCAAAATTGATGATGGCAACACGAAGCAACCAAGATCTAGTGACTTGTGGTCATCGACTCCATGACGGGGACTGAAGAACATGGAATCTGAAGGGTGACTCCAAATACAAGAGTGTAGTAGATCCAAAGGGCATCGGCAAAAGGGCAAAACAAGAATGATTTTACCGCCAAAGCGGATAAAGGGAGCACATTTTCATGTTATAGCATCGTACATGGATATATTGACTTAATCAACATTTTAAAACACTTAAGAGAAAATAAATAAATATGAAAACTAAATTGTAAATTACTATTTAAGTAAGCTAATGTATAGAGAGAATTTAAACGAATAAACTTGAAGAACTGAAAGGTAAATGGAGAGGGAGTTATTCCTCATACATTTAAAAAAATAAAAGTTCTTTAAATTGTAATAATTCCCACATAATGTTAAACGAAGTGAACCTCAATTGCTGAAGCGTTATGTGTAAGCATCTATTATTTTTTCATATACTAACGTGTTTCTACGTTATCGTCTACTACAGAAGCAAGCGATTAACTACTATTAATTAGCAATATGTATAACAGTAGTGAGTTTTATATAACATTAAGCATAACAGCATTATGCTCTTCATACAAATAAGCTATGGATAACAATAGATCTAACAACTCGTAATGAGTCGGATGATATATTACACGCCTTATCTTAGCATTGAAAGTTCTAACAATA
>JAHWFO010097807.1:57229-89741 GCA_023313115.1 Rhysida immarginata | reverse complement strand
TAAAGTTTCGTTGAAATAAATTCATTATTAAAAATGTTATGCTGAAAACACAGAATTCCTATCATTTTTTCCAGAACTATATATGTAATAAAGTAGTCGTCAGTACGAGACATTAAGGGCCCAACACAATTTTTTTTGTTAAAAATATTAGTATTGTGCAGTGAAATGGCTGGAAATTGCATCGTAAAAATATACCAAAACTGAAAGGACGAGAAAATTACGATAAATGGGCCTTTGCAGTCGAAAATTTCGTAATTTTAGAAGGCATTGACATAAACAAAATTCAAGATGGAGAAATTACTATTGATGTTCAAAAGGCAAAAGCGAAACTTGTAATGACCATTAATTCCACCTTATATATGCATACCAAAAATGAAAAAATTGACGGAGGCTCTGGTGACTGCCAAAGCCGCGGGTTTTTAAGCCGTAGAACTACTACTGTATGTTATTATTGGTTACCGTCAGTGTGTATTTTTTGGCGAAAAAAGAACAAAATTAAAAGAAAAAAAGTTACTATATTCAATTACATTACAATTTTGTGAAGAATGGGTCTGTGATATGAAAAGTAACAATTGATATGAAATGGGGCATACCTGCCGTATTGATATTCTACCATTGAGTTATTCTAGATACAGTCTTGTATTGTTTTCCGTTTGCACAAGTAATTGGGCCAGAACTCCCCTATTCCCATTGGGTTTTAAATTACGAATGCAGCAATCTCCTAGACTCCCCCCCCGTAATTGTTTTACCCGCCTACCCCAACCCTCTCTCCCCCTCGAGTGTTCTTCTAAGCTTCTTTAATCATTATACACACAGTCCTGAAGAAAGCCACGGCTGATCCACGAAAACATATATTATTTTAGTCAGATTTGTTGTTTTGTTTTAAGAAATTAACAAAACTTCAAAGTTCATTTCTTAAAATAATTAATCTGCTTAAAATAATATATATTTTATTATTTTACAACGTATTTTTAATAGAAAACTAGTAGCGAACCCACCCGTTTGTATAATCGGGAAATAACCCATTGTTAGATTTTTTCTTTGTTGTGGCAATGTCCACCGTCGCTGATTTTATATAAATGACTAACTGATATACCCGGTGTTGCTCGGGCTCTTTTTTGATGAAAGTTTGCAATATCTGAATGGGAATATATAGTAAAAATTAACACATTAAAACAGTAAAAATTCATATAGAAAAACCGAAAAAAACTTTTAAAATGTTCCTCATGGATGGCCCTGTAACAGTTCTCCCCTGTTCGTGTTGGAATGTTGTGTATAGCTGAGCGAGTTTACCCATAGTGCAGGAGAAACAATGTGTATGGCTACGAAATTGGGAGGAAATAGAATGATAATGATACAATAGTTTGATCTGACGTTTTTTCAGCCCTGGCTATGGCTGTAGTTCTTCTATTTTGTGTGACCTGACCATTAAAAATTCATTTGTTTATCTAAAAATTCCACAATTCCAAAATTCTCTTCTTGGGTGGCGATGGATGTACATGATCGTTTGTGTCTGTGTATTCTGCAATTCCAACAATTGATAAATTGTTAGGAAATAAAGAAATTAAACTGGAGCAAACTCTAAGCATCAGGTAAATGATATTAATCAGAAAAATGGATAGAAAAATTCTGCGACTTGTATTCGAACCTGGAACCTCGACTGTCATGGTCGACGCCTCTACTAATTAGGCTATCGCAGACACCTGAACAGCCATGCTATCACTAAGTGTCTTAAAGACAACCAAGTAGTCTTTACCTAACGTTTGGTGTTTGCTCCAGTTTAATTTCTTTTTTTCTTATTGTGTGTTCATCAAACTTTCTGATGGTTTGGATAGGAGAAATTCACGATCTGTGAACCGGGTGTCCACCTCCCATTGGGCTTTCCTTCTTGACAACTTGGTTGTCTTTAAGACAACATGGCTGTTCAAGTGTCTGTGATAGCCCAATTGATTGAGGCATCGACCATGACAGTCGGGGTTCCTGGTTTGAATCCAGGTCGCGGAATTTTTCCATCAATTTTTCTAATTGGTAAACTGTTGCAATTCACACTCTGCTCTCGAGCAGTATCCACACTCTGCTCTCGAGCAGTATCTAGAGCAATATCCACACTTTATGAGGATGTTTAGCAGATGAGGATATGGCGCTGTTCTGGTATAGTTGTTATGAGTCTTTGGAATACTGGTGGAAGTGAACAGAAGTCACAACAAGAACAACAGGAAACCACTATTCCACATCAGATGTTTATTACAACGTATGCGCATTTCGGCAGCCAAGCTGCCTTCCTCAGCGTATACAAGAACTTGATCAGACCAGAGAAGTTCTGAGATAGAGTGGTCTTCTCATAGATAGTGGTTTCCTGTTGTTCTTGTTAATCTGTGTCCACAGTTTCTGGCTTCATCTCCTTCTATGAAGAGAAGTCTTCCATACCATTAGGCGAAACTTTAAATTATGGTCAGGAAATTAGAAAGCCCGAAGAATATTATATTTTATAAGAGAGTGGTCAACGATTTATGCATGTAAGTCGGGTGTCCTCAAAATATTTTTGTTAATGAAGTTTACAAAATGATCAGTCTTAAGATTCATTTACATGTCTTAATGAAATGTCTTACATAGATAACTATTTGATTGGTTGAATCTGGTATATTTTCTCCAATTTTTGTATTTAATGCCATATCATTTTTAGAATTCTGTGTTGCTATCACTACTGTTGAAACAAACAGAGCAGTCTATTGTTGCACAAACTTTGCCTTGCATTGTTCGTTAAGAGATATATATTTTTGGTCCATAATTTGAATTTAAATCCATGAATTATTATCGATAAATATTATTTTTTCGAAATCTCATGTAGACAGTGACCTTCCTCTTGCTTTGAAGATCAAATTTGCAAATTTCATCAAGATTGGACTATAGATTTATGTAAGAAAGAAACACACATGGACCTATCTGATCGCTATGCATCTCAAATTGGCTAGACCAATCTTGATGAAATTTTTCATGGTAATTCCGATGGACCCTGGGAAGGTTTTAGGTAGGTCATGGTGGAGATATCACGCTATATGGATAGCACACTCTACAATTCGTTACCCCCTCCCTAAAAGATGTTAATATGGTTAATTATGTAGTGCCACACCAGTAAATGTGTTACGTTTTGTAGTGCCACACCAGTTAATATGTTAAGTATACAATGCAACACCAGTTATTACGATGGCGAGCATAAAATTCACTTAAATTTAACTTGCTGTAACTTTTGATCCAGTGGCTCTTTTGGTGAATCTTTTGCTTATTATTCAAGACTCAACCTTCCTCTTTCCAACGAGATAATGACCATAGTTGTAGGATATAGTGATAGAAAGATATAGACTGAGATATGTACATCACTTTTTGAACGAAAAATCGCGTCTGAATTTTTCCTCGGCTGCACCCCTGATAGACGTAGTTCTACGTCAAAATCACGGATCCAAAAGAAAATTCATTTTGATGCACTATATTTGAACGGCACTCACTTCCATTGGTTATGTACGATCAGAATAGTACCATAAGCTGGTTTTACACTAGCTCGCTTTATTAGGGAAAGGCTACCCGGGCTGCGCTCGCTTTGCTAGAGCCTGCTGTAGCCGCTTAACTGTTTACATTAAAAGCATCTTTCCCGAGAAAGTTTTCTCGAGTATGTAACGAAGGCAGATTTATTTTAATCGTCATTCCTGTTCTGTTGTAACAAACATGGAGGCCAACATATCAGTAACAATAACACAAACTCGAAAAATGTGAATTTCACCTTTATTCTTTTCACATACACCATTGCTTCGTTGCCCGGCTTATCTTCCGCCATTTTTTCTTATGTTTCAATGGCATCAACGGAGATGAGCCTCGTTTTCGCGAAGCGAGCCACACTACCCGGGAAAGCCAGCTCGGGAAAGTTAGCGTGCTCATCTTACCCGCGTACAGCCTCGTTTGTGAATAGTGTAAACAACTTTCGCGGGTACAGCTCGCCACTTTCCCGGGAAAGATTGCTAGTGTAAAACCAGCTATAATGTGCTATCAAATTAATGCCATCTCTCGGTGCTCAAAGAAAATTCACACTAAATTCTAATGTTACCTTAGAGGAGGAATAAAATAGAGTCCGCATAGCCACTCACAGTCTCCTTTACCACTGCTAGGAACAACAGTTCTCTTATGGAGAATTATAGTCCTGAAAATGCTAAAACGTAGGTTAAAATGCTAAAATGTCAACCGTAGAGGTTGAAGGGAAAGAAATGAAAGTGGACCATCAATGGTTTTCAAAACTTATATTCTGCAACAATATACTTCTCATATGAATATAAAAAATCAACACTACACTCTGTCCAACGAAAGTTTATTGGCAACAATGTCTAATAATTGAAATAGGAAGTTTAACTGGACACGCCCACTCCAACTTTCGTTGGATAGATTATAAACATTTTTTAAAAGCTTTTATTAAACTTGCAATGTTAGTTTGTTTAGGTCAAATCTTGTAATCAATATTAAACCAACTTCCCGACAAGCATATGAGCTGAAACTTGACACACATTTACAGGATCGATGACAATTTATGTTAAAGAAAAAATTTTTCAAATCGATTCACTGGTTCGTGTTCTAATGGCACAAATTCATTATTACGAATTGTTTGTTGTGACAATTGGACAATTCGTTATAGCGAGAGTTGAACGTATCTATTGTTTATTGTTGCAAAATTAAGCTTTATTGTTGCCACTAAATAAAACATTATAAAAGCTTGGTTTGAAAAAACCCTTTTCCTCTTATTCAGTTTATTTATTTAATTCACAACAATGACTGAGCATTATCTTACCACAACAATCCCTGGCTTTGGACAGACCAAGAGAATTATTTTTTTGAAGTGAAACTTCTTACACGGCGACAAGATCTTGGGGAGTGAAATGGTAGCATGAAACGTTTTTCGCGTTACGGAAGTGACCTAGTTCCAACAATCCAACCTTCATTGTTTCCAATAAACTGAAAACACTAATTGTTAACATCCGAGATGGAGCGTGACCACCGAGGGAGAAGCCTCCGCATTGAATTGCAATACATTGTTACATCATCATAGATAATGCAAATTCAGGGCATATTTTTATTATTATTATTATTATTATTATTATTATTATTATTAATATTAATATTAAATAGATAAGCACATCCATTGGATTACAATGAACAAATTAAAAATAAATACCACTAAGTCGACATCGATTTCATTTTCGCATAAGATTGTAACAGTTAATCTATCTTCTATATATATAAAAATGTATTGCTGTTCGTTAGTCTCGCTGAAACTCAAAAACGGCTTGACCGCTTTGAATAATTTTTTTTTGTTTCGTTTCCTCTAATACAGGGGTGGTTTAAAAAACACAAGAATAAGGAAAACCAACTCCTAAGGGGGGGAAAGGGGGATTGAAAATTTGTTAACACATTAACTGGTGTTACATTGAATACTTAACACATTAACTGGTGTAGCACTATAAACATAACACATTTACTGGTGTGGCACTACATATTTAACCATATTAACCTCTTTTGGGAAGGGGGGTAACGAATTGTAGAGTGTGCTATCCATGTAGCGTAATATCTCCACCATGACCTACCTAAAACCTTCCCAGGGTCCATCGGAATTACCATGAAAAATTTCATCAAGATTGGTCTAGCCATTTTGAGATGCATAGCGAACGGATAGGTCCATGTGTGTTTCTTTCTTATATAAATCTATAGTTTAATTCCAATTTTGATGAAATTTGGAAATTTGATCTTCAAAGCAAGAAGATCACTGTCTATATGAGATTTAGAAAAAATAATACACTGATTGGAAGAAAGTAATTCGACACCTCGCACAGTGCGTTTATTTGTTTTTATTGATTACAGCTAATATCCTGTCGGCCCCCCCTCTGGCAGCAATCATGGCGGCCACTCTCCGGGGCATGCTTTCCACAAGAGTACGTACGACCCCTACAGGAATCTCCCGCCAAATGTCCCGTACAGCCGTCCACAGTTCAAATAGTTTTTGGGGAGTGGGCTACTACCCCACAACCGACGCTCGACTTCATCCCACAGATGTTCGATGGGATTCAGGTCGGGGCTCTGGGCTGGCCACTGCATGCATTCAACATTATTATGGGCATACCATTGCAGGGTATGAGCTGCAACATGTAGCCTGGCATTGTCGTCTTGGTACAGGCATGGCTCTAGACAGTAGGTTTGCCAAAGGGTTGGGAGAACGGAATTGTCCAGGATGGTAGTGTAGTCCGTAGCCCTCATGGTGCCTTCCACCTTCACTACCGGGCCTACGCCATACCACGCAAGACAGCCCCACACTATAATTCCTCTTCCGCCGAACTTCACTGTTGGGATGATGCACTCAGGAAGGAGACGTTCTCCAGGTAAACGCCACACCCAAACTCTGCCATCCGATCGAAACAATGTGAAGCGGGATTCATCGCTCCAGAGAACACGTTTCCAGTCCTCAACGGTCCAATCTTTGGGTTCCCTGGCCCATTGCAGTCTGTTCGTTTTGTTCGCCGGTGTGACTAGCGGCTTGTGGGCTGCTGCTCTGCAGTGATAGCCCAGCATGTGGGCCTCCTTTCGGAGGGTCTTGGTGGATACGTGACATACAGATGCCTGCTGGAATACCCCGGCAATGGTGGTAATCGTCGAACGTCGGTTCTTCCGTATCTCTCGCTGCAGCACACGACGGTCCCTGTCGGTCAATGCGGATGGACGACCAGGCCTTGGTGCATTCGTACAATGTCCATTGGTCCTGTACTTCTTCAGCACATACGCCACTGTTGATTTCGGGTGGTTCCGGCTGCTGGCAACCTCTCGTATGGATGCGACTTGGAGCGACATTCCAACCAGGACACCTTTTTCGAACTCTGTCAGCTCCGCATGTCGTGGCATGATGCTTCAGTTAGAGTCAATGGTGTTGTGTGATGAATATCTTTGCATTTCCATACAGTAGTGACACGTGTGGTAGCGGAAAGGTCCATTTTTTGCCGGGTGGATGGGTGTCCAATTACTTTCTTCCAATCAGTGTATTTTCGATAATAATTCATGGATTTAAATTCAAATTATGGACCAAAAATATATATCTCCTGACGAACAATGCAAGGTAAAGTTTGTGCAACAAGAGACTGCTCTGTTTGTTTCAACAGTAGTGATAGCAACACAGAATTCTAAAAATGATATGGCATTAAATACAAAAATTGGAGAAAATATACTAGATTCAGCCAATGAAATAGTTATCTATTGAAGCGGGGTCCAGCGCAAACCATTCGTGACACCCTCTACGGAAATCAATATTCAAACTAGACTGTGATCGGACTGTTCTCTAATACCACCCTCTGATAGGCACAAAGCCCATACCTCGACAGGTTCGTGATCTATTGTTGTGACTAAAGGAATACTACTTCCATTGGTTGCACCCTCCTGAGTTAGTGAGGAGAGTTGTTTATTTCCCAAACAATTAAAACTACAGAAAAAATTCTCCCTCACTGAATCTAGGGGCAATTCAAAAGCAAAAAAGAATACTTAATAATTAAATTCAAAGGTAAGTTCTTTTCATCTTTTTTTTCTTTTTTCTCTTAACTCTTCGATTGTGCGACAAACAATCTATGTCCCTTTTGTAGTTTCACAGGACTGTTCAGTTTCCTAAATTAATCGTTAAAACACAGGTAGACACAGCAAAGTCACAAGAAAACTTTAAGTTGAGACGTCCGGGGAAGTCCTATCCGTAAAGTTCAGTCAATAGTTAATCTAGCGTTCGAATTGTTATCCTTTAAGTTACTTTCCATTACTATTTTGGTTGTAGTTTCGTCTAATAACGTGAATGAGTTCGTCTTTTGAGTTCGTCTTTCGACGTAAAATTGGTACGTCGGGCCAAACAGCGGAAATATTTCACATAAGGGATCGGGCGCACAATTCCTTCTAATAAGTTACTAAACAAACGGAAACGCGCAGTGGGGGGGGGGGGAGTCAGACATCTCAGCATTCATACCGGGCTAGGGGCAAGGGTAGGTTAGTAAGGGAGCCCACCCGCGAACCCAAATTTTCAGTCGTAGGATTCATCAGCCTATTCAGCTTCGAAAAGCTCTTTGGTTTAAACAGGGCCAAAAAACAATTATGAGCCGTTTTAAGAAACGTGACCTCTCCCTAGAAGTAACAAAGAGAAAATAGTACTATCTGAAAACTCGGCGGGCAGTTATGGAACGGGGTCATCGTATATGGAACGGGGTCATCGGCGGGCAGTTATGGAACGTCTCTTTAATTATTATTTTCTTATCCGTCGAACGCAGTAAAAATAATCAATTTCAGGAAAAGTAAAATTCACTTATCTTACATCGTGGTTCCTCTATTTCAGATTGCACGAGAGACTATCGAACGCATTCGTCGTTTCACATTCTCTTCACTTGACACATTCTTAGTCGCGTGTTCGATCCTAGCAGACCAGAGGAACACCCGAAGTTTACGTCCGTCCAGCTTCGGACGCACGGGAACGAACGAACAACTTATCCCTATTTTTTTCTTCAACCCGTCGACACTCAATTATTACGGGCCGCATTGTTACGAGAGTTTATGACGTAAAAAACCGCTTTGTCGATTGTCAACCTCACATCGTCAGAAGATAACAACCGACGCACACATAATAAAATTAAAATCAACAACTACGATGAATAAAAGTCCGGCGTTTTACAAAATTAAAATACACAACAGGTTAAGAGGAAGTAGACTGAATCCTTTTTTTTTTAAAGTAAATGATACAGAGGGGGGACATGTTCATCATTTTGTAAATTTCATTAACAAAATTATTTTGAGGACACACGACTGACATGCTTAAATCGAGGATCACCCTCTTATAAAATATAATATTCTTCGGGCTTTCTAATTTCCTGACCATAATGTAAAGTTTCGCGTAATGGTCGTCAGCATACAGCTGGAAGGGTCTTCCTCCTCTGAGAATCAGTGAGAAGGCTTCGGAAATTTTAACAATTAATATAATTCCTCTCCTTTGTGCTTATCTTAGACTTGATAGTTGTTAGAATGTAATATTTTCTTGAAAAGCTTTAAAAATGAGTAGTAAATGGAAATAATGGAGAGTTAGCACACTATTGAGAAACAGTGGAAAGGCGGCAGAGAAAGCAGCCCCTTCACTCGTTGCTGTATCGATTTTTCCAGCACACTGCTTCAACTAAACAAGTGGTGAATGACCCTGTGGCCGTCGATGCAAATGTGTCAACAGAAGAAACTGTGACTGCCAGATCACACCAAGTGATGAATGCAACAGTTTTGCTTCAAGACCTCGAGAGCAGAGTGTGAATTGCAACAGTTTACCAATTAGGAAAATTGATGGAAAAATTCCACGACCTGGATTCGAACCAGGAACCCCGATTGTCATGGTCGACGCCTCTATCAATTGGGCTATCACAGACACTTGAACAGCCATGTTGTCACTAAGTGTCTTAAAGACAACCAAGTTGTCAAAAAAGAAAGCCCAATTATCAGAAAGTATGAACACACAATAAGAAATAAAGAAATTAAACTGGAGCAAACACCAACCATTAGGTAAAGACTACTTGGTTGTCTTTAAGACACTAAGTGATAGCATGACTGTTCAGGTGTCTGCGATAGCCCAATTAGTAAAGGCGTCGACCATGACAGTCGAGGTTTCTGGTTCCAAGTAGCAGAATTTTTCTATCCATTTTTCTAATTAATATCATTTACCTGATGCTTGGAATTTGCTCGAGTTAATTTCTTTATTTCCTAACAGTTTATTAAATGTTGGAATTGCAGAATACACAGACACAAACTATCATGTACATCCATCGCCACCCAAGAAGAGAATTTTGGAATTGTGAAATTTTTAGATAAACAAATGAATTTTTCAAGGTCAGGTCACACAAAATAGAAGAACTACAGCCATAGCTAGGGCTGAAAAAATGTCAGATCAAACTTTTGTTTCATTTTCATTCTATATCCTCCCAATTTTGTAGCCATACACATTATTCCACACATTGTTTCCCCTGTACTATGGGTAAACTCGCTCAGCTATACACAACATTCCAACACGAACCGGGGAGAACTGTTACAGGGCCATCCATTAAGAACATTTTAAAAGTTTTTTTTCGGTTTTTCTATATGAATTTTTACTGTTTTAATGTGTTAATTTTTACTGTATATTCCCATCCAGATATTGCAAACTTTCATCAAAAAAGAGCCCGAGCAACGCCGGGTATATCAGCTAGTTGTAAATATAGGATCTATAACTATCTTTTGCAGAAGTTAGATTATGTCTCCGATCTAGGAGTCATTTTCGATATTAAATTGAATTTTAATAATCAAATCAAAAGCGTAGTAGCGAAGGTATGAAGATCAGTTGGTAGAGTCATACGAAAGTGTCAAAATTTTTTTAATATTAATACTTTTGGAAAATTATATACTGTATTCATTAGACCCCTTTTTATATAACAGTGTTATCTGGTTTAAGGGTAAAGAGTCACAAATTCAGGCAATACAAGTCTCTGTATATAAATTCATGAGGTTTATAGGTTGGAAATTTAAAATGAATGATCAGACTGTTAAGGAAAAAGTGGGAATTAATAAAGTCTACCATGAGCTATTGATACAAGACATAATCATTATATACAAAATTTGCAATAATTATTTTAACTGTCCTAATCTTTTATCATAACTGAATTTTTTTATACCATCTAGAAATGAGAGTTTAAAAAAAAAATTTTTGTCCCTCGATTTTCCACCGATTATGTCAAATATTCTTTTATTAACAGGGCACAATCATTTTATAATACTTACCTCAATGACATCGATCTAAATGACTGTAATTTAAAGCATTTTAAGAATTTATTCACTCATTTAATTGTTAATTAATTTTTGACTATGAGATTGTCGTTTTTAAATTTTTAAAAGGAAACAAATTTTTAATTGTATATTCTATTATCAATATTGTATAAATTAAATTTGTTGTTATTAACACAAGTATCATTGCTCGTTTTGGGTTTTAGCCTGTTGAGTAATGTACGACGGCATATTGAAAAGTAATGCCTCCATGGCTGTAAATTTTTTATTTTTTAACCGATTTTCAAAATTCTTTTTGTATCTGATACTTACATTTGTCCTCTATGTAATGCACTATTCACTTTTCGACAGAGTCGCCATTCCTTTCCACGCATTACACTAACGCGTGGACTAGTTGGGTGAACCCGTCGGAGAGGAATTCCGGGGTTGTCGTCGACACGAGGATTGAATGGCAGCTTTGGATCCTCTTCTGCAGCATGATAACGTCCGTCCGCATACGATCGCCACACATCAGAGGGGGTTGCAGCGCCTACAGTTCAAAGATGAAAAAGTGCAGTTTAAAAATGAAAGACATTGCACCTTGCGACTTTCACCATTTCCCAAAGAGGAAAGAGCACCTTAAGGGGCATGAGTTGTGTAGACTTTTTTAGTTACAGCCATGGAGGCATTACTTTTCAATATGCCCTCGTATATATAGATTGATTGAATAAATTGAATTGAATTAATAGTCGTTTCTCAATGGGCTTCTTGTAAAGGTCTTGCACTTAATGTTCTTAAGGCCTTCATCATGTCATTTAGTCGCAAAATGCCCTCTTTGAGTATCAATATTACACAAAAGACGGTTTTTTTTAACATGAATGATCTTGGCATAGTGTTTTTTGACAATTGTTCATTTTTAAGTCACTTTGAATCTCTCAATTGCGATATCTTACGGAGATTAGGTATCCTTAAACGACTGTTGGCGTTTTTTAGAAATCCAGAGGTCTTTACTACTCTTTATTACTACTCTTTTTTTTCATTTCTAAGGTGTCATTGCGCTTGGATCTGGTACGGCAGTAACATGCAAGCTTTATCATTTATCCAACGCAAATTTGACGGCTTTGCAAAACTTCTTCGGAAGAGGTGTGCAGGCCAGGATGTTTTTTTAGAGATAAAAGCAATATTAAGTTTATCCTAAACAGATACCTTTTTAAGATTCTTCTTAATGTATACCATAAAAAGATTAAGGTTCCGACGATTTTGGACTATTTAAACTCTTTACAATTTTTTAAAACCCGTACAGGATTTGCTTTCAAGCCGTCCCATAACTGAAAAACTATTAAAAAATTTTAGCGTTAATATTAAAGACTCCAACATTGATTTGTTGAAAGCTGAACAGTTTAGTTTGTTTGGGTAATCATTCTTATCATGTCTTATTAGTATTAATCCTTGTTTTACTCACTAGTTTTTAGGTTGTTTTTTTCCCTCATCTTTATTATACTTGTGTTTATTTAGTTTTGTGTTGTCCATCACTGTTTGCTTTTTAACTGTTTTTATTTTATTTTTTTAAGTTTATTTTATATGTCATTCTCATTAATCCCGTTTTTGGGCCTTTGGCCTATTGGGAGACTTTATCTGGTTGCTTTCCCACCAAATTTTATCTGATGGGATACTCCTGTCGTTGTTACATTATTATTATTATTATTATTATTATTATTATTATTGTAGTTATGTGAATCAAACGGAGAGTTTGGCAACAAAAACAGACGCAGAACGCGTGAGAGCGTATAGAGCTCGTAGACGAACTGAAGAAGCAATTCCAAACAAAACAAAAAAAAATTAGTTAAGGCATCAAAGATAAAAGGGTTTTAGCATCAAAATGTTACGAGCAGTAGCGGCTCGTGACTATAATAAGTGGAGGGGCACAAATGCAAAATTCAGGTTCTTAGGTCTTTTTATATAAAAGTTATAGCTTGATTTGTATTTGGAGCCTTGCGGCCCTTGCCGAGGACTATATCAATTTTAGTGTGTAACAGCTAAAATTTTAAGCAACACATTATAAATATAAAATATTTCAGGTTTCTGGACTTCTGGTTTTAAATTTATAGCTTGACTAGCAGAGGACCCGGCGTTGCCCGGGATAATTACACTTAAATGCTCACAATGGATGGACTGTGACGTGTAAATTATAATGATAATTGAAAGTAGAGTACGCAGTGGAAATAATTAATTGACACGTAAACAGATGGCATGAAAGTAAAATTAAGTATTTATTTACCAACTGAATAAATAAATGACTAATGGCATCTTAAAGCTAAAAATAAGACAAGAAGATATCAATAATAAGAATTTGCAAAACCAAATAAACAAACACCAAATGGCAACAAACTTTAGTCTACCATCCAAACTAAGAAGAGCACTTAATACACATTTTTCACTAGCACTCGCGGATCCACACTGGGATTTCAAATTCAAAATCAGCTTGAAGATGTAAAAACCATGAGCAAAAGAATAATACACACTGTTCGATGTCGTTGCCGGCACTAACACCCATTAACCTTTCACATAGATGCACAAACCACTTAATAACAAGAGCTGAACCTTGAACAGAGCTCTTTTCTGAAGCACTCTATGGTGTAATATATTTTTACACATTAAGCATCAGACTATGCCCTGGCAACTTTAATAAAATACACATCCGGGAAAACACACACACACAAATGTCACTGTCCGGGATGATAGAAATTCTGCTAGGTAACTTTAATGCCGAGATGCCGCCGCACACTCCTAATTAGAAACAGATAAATAAGTACTTAATTAGCTCAGAATATAAGCAGGAATAGGAGACGTGCGTCGCCGACAATTACTAGTTGCATTCGGCCCGATGGTTTGACGAAATAGTAATTCCATAAAGCTTGGTTTATCATTCATGAGAAATAAATATATATCTGTAGATTTAATGAGTCACTCTAATAAGTATGAAGCCTAATCCATCACTCAGATAGGCATCGAGTCCGAAAGGCCACAGTCCTCGTAAATATGAAACGTAGGTAAGCCGGTATGACTTCAGTTCCTCAAAAATTAATAACGCAAAATTGGCGTTTAACAATAAAAGAATTTTAACGCTTACCAGGCAATTAATACGGTGTCTAAAGTTCCAACGAGGAATTTTATTTCCTTCGCCCTCGTCCTCTATCAGAAAAACTTTGGAGATCACTCTGCCAGGTTGGCACCCCGACGGCTTCGTACAAACGGAGTCCTCTTCTCCTTCGTTGCCCGTCGAACATGCCAATTCCCCGTAGCTAGTGTCGCTGGTGCCGGTTCGGATATAACAATCCTTCTATCCACCGTATTTAGGCAACCTATCCCGCTGCCATAACCAGATATTTTTCCATACGGGCTGTATTTCCTCTCACCGTGATTTAAACGACCTCTCTATAAGGCTCTCTCCTTTCTTCTCCCCTGATCTCTGTGAATTTCTCTCCTCATGACGAAATTCCCGCTCTCTCTCTCCCCATTGGTCGGGAATTCGTGACGCTTTTGACGTCGAGCATCGCCACGCTTCCCTTTCCAGCTCGATGAGTAGAAGTAACGAGTGTGGAAAGGGGCGATGACGTCACCGGAATTTTGATGGACGCTCAAATTCCGTGACATGGACCTCTCCAAGTATGCCACTGCTAGCCTAAATAATTTCTTAAGTCACGTAATCTTAATATACACTTGATGTTGCCAGTCGTCTGGATGTTTGATAGAGAGCTCAAGGGAGACACGTGTGACTCCTTTTCCTCCTCAATAGATGCTGCCTTATTTAAGTCCTGTCACTGCATCGTCATTTAATGCTCAATATGAATAATTCTTGGAAACGAACGTTCAATCATCGAATTATCAGCATCTCAGTTTTCAAAATACATATAATAATACGACCTACAGACGTTTTGGAGTTCCCTAACAAACTGTACAATACAAGTAACAAACAACTTCAAGACCAAATGGTCAGCAGATGCATCCAGTTCTCTCAAGTGAAACGTCGGTGCCCTCGCCAGCCTGGTTTTTTGGGACTAGGCCTACCAGAAACAAAAAAGAAACCGCATACTGTGTCAGCAGGTTACAGATTTCCTACAGTTCGTGGGCAACAAATCACGGTATGTAAAACTTTTTTTTTACATTTAACTAAGTTTTCTGCAGCTGTGTAAGGCAGATTTTGAAAAAACTGAAATTAGAAAAAGATTTTGTAGAGAACAGAGGTGGAGATAGAGTCAGCCAAAAAATCGAAAGTGAAAATAAACGCTCGAAGGAAAAAATCTACGAGGGGTTGAGAGACTCAATATAATAAAAAAAATTCTAAAAGAATTTACCTATAAACTGATCTCTCTATTAGAAAACTCCACGCCATATATAATAATTCTGGGACAACACCTAATTTAAAAGTGTCATTTAAAAATATTTTGGCAGAATATTTTCTGGGGAATTTAACATTGGTTTTCGCTCACCAGCTTCTGATGTTTGTGGTTATTGTGCCATGCTAGACAAGCTTAAGCCTGCACCAGGTACACAAAACAAGCCCTGATCACGGAAAAGCATATCCATAATAAAAGAGCCAAATGTTTTTATAAATGGTTACGTGAAATTAAAGACGATGATATAAGTGTTTGTTTCGATATGCAACAAGTGCAATCTCTGCGGCGGACTCCAATACAACAAGCATTTTATTCCCGCCAGTTAGGACTGTACAGTGTCTATGTAATGAATGCTCATATCCAAGATCCGGTGTTTTGTATTTGTACAGAAGAGCAGGCTGGACGGGGTTCTACAGAAATTGCTTCATCTCTTTTAAGCTACTTAACGACCTGTAATTCGCTGACAAAAAACATTTAAAACTTTTTTATGGCGGTTGGTCGGGGCAAAATAAGAACAACCATGTTGTTCATGCGCTTATGCTGTTCTTAGCCAAACATGAGGGTAGTTTGCAAACAATTACAATAACATTTCCTGTTAGATTATATTCGTTCCTCCCTGGAGATCGTTGGGAGGATCGAAAAACTGTTGAGGAAGGACCACAATAATTAATAAGAACGAGTACTACAGAGAATATGAAAAAGTAGGCAAAGTTCAACTATTGGGAACAGATTGGGTGCTATATGACTGAAAAGTCTAGGAAATAATTTATAAACTCTAGATTTGATCTGTGAAAAGAAAAGAATTACGATTGAAAGAAAGATTAAGCATGATAAGTAAATAACCGTGAAAGATAGTGAGTTCTACAGGTTTGAAAATGAAGGTCTGAAAAAGTGTACGCTACTGAAGAGGGGTTCAAGTTGGAACCATATTTTGAAAACCCCAATTGAAGAAATTCCTTTAATTCACGCAATTAGCGCCGCTAAGAAACAGGATGTTGATAGGCTGCTTACAACTTTATTTGAGAAAGACTGGAAAAATGAGGACAGCCTGCAGTGGTACAAGAAGATTGTTACTGGTGAAGAGCGGCCAACATCTGAGAATAATGAAAATGACGATGTTTTATGTGGCTGTTTGGTGCTATTCACGTCTCAACAAGAATATTAGCGCAAAAATTTATTAGCAATTATTTATTATAATTGAAATTAATTATCGCAAAAAGTTATTTTTTACGCTCATCATATAAGTTAAAACCTGTCCCCAACATTTTAGAATTTATATATTTGTACATGTATTTCATTCATAACAATAGTATTTTGTACAATAATGTCACGTGGTAAATGAGTATGAACAGAACGGAAACGAATATTGTAATGAATGAAAGATATTTATTGATCTTGAGCACGGTCTATAGATGTTCAGGGTCATCGAGCTTCGGCCATTTTCCATTGTTTCGAGACCGACCGCATAGATCGCATTGAGGCCGACCGCAACCTGCGCTAGAGATTTTCATTGAAACTGAATATGAAAGTAAAGTTTCTATCTGGCGATAGGGCGGCGCAACTTTTCAATAGAGTTCCCGCCCTACGGGAGCTAGAAACTTTAGCTTCATTTTAACAATGGAGCTCGATGACCATGAATATCTATAGACCGTGATCTTGAGTTACACAGTGGAAGAAAAATTAATACTAGGCTACTTGTAATCGTATCAAAAATAAAACAGGTATCGTGCTGGGACGGCTCGTCGAGGCAAATGAGGATGCTAATTCTCTTAGTAGTATCCTGCAGAAGACTTATTCTGATCTTTGCTGCACAACACATACACAACACAAAAAGAATCACCAACGAAGCGCTAAGATAACTTGCACATCACTATTATAAAGCCGCACTTTAACAAAATAATTACTGATGTTGTCGATCAAATGCCGAAACACACTGATGCTTGCAATTCACCAAGTGCGTATAACGTAAAAATAAACAGCACTGATGCACCGCACCTTGAACACATAAATTTAAATACTTAGGAGAACTCTGCCTTCCCCACTTTTTATAGCGCTTATAACACTAAACTGTAAACGGGGGGAGGCCGTGGCCTGGTGGACTTTCACTGGAACACAACTTCTGTGAAGTTAAGCAACATCAGGCAGGGCTAGTCACTGGATGGGTGATCATTCTTGATTCACGATCTTGACCATCATACAGCAGTCGTTAATCCAGGTTCATCCAGGGACCCAACTCGTCGGCTTCTAGCCATACAGGCCCTGGATGGACGTATTGGATTACCAGTATTAATAATAAAAAAATAATACCAAGATATTAAGCACTTCACTCTTATAGAGACACAATATGACGTAATAAATAATTGTACTAGCTTAACTGCGTCAGCACACTAAGCATTGAGCTGAAATATTAAGGCAAAGAGATATTGTCATAGGACGTGCTCCGAGCTGGTGTGAACGTATTTCAAAAATGCGCTGGAACGAAAACGTTCGCTAAAGAGTAGTTGCTATGAGGCAAATATACGGCCGGCTGAACCTAGCAATTATGTCTGGTAGAATCCTTTGAATGGAGTAAGTCAAATAGAAAATTCTGGAAGTCACATAAATCAGTGATTAGTACAAATGTCTTAGTCTCAGTTCGGAATTTTTGAAGCTAATCTTAATTTAGTAAGGAAAACGTTCGGAAGATAAGTTAGTGACGTCAGTTGCCGACGTTCCCAGATTTACGACTGCGGAATGAAACCTCCTACTCCTCCCTTCAAGTAACCAGCAAGGGAGAATGGGAAGATTCCTAAATAGTCACTTGTTCTCTCACAGTCTGAATTTAAATTCGGAAATACATGTAAACACGATTTTCTAGCGGGAGTTCCATTCGAATACTGAACGCACGTGATGTGAATCAAAAAGTCAGATTATATCTGCTGATAGACAATGTCGCGACACCAGAAGATTCTACGAAACTCGGCTCGAGGTGTTCGTTCACCTGAGGGCGTGAACTTTAGCGGGAAAAACTCATTTTGCCCGCTGGGACGAAGAGACGGCGAAGCTGCATTTTAGCGTACCTTTTCAACGCTATCGTTCTCGTCCTCGTCGGTTCGCCTGTCACGTCTCTCTAATACGCTGGCGTTGAGGTTGTCACCGAATTCTACGCCGCTGATGCCCTTCGTTTGTCTCGTATGTCGCCATGTATCTCGACGCTGCCGCGGAGAAGGGGTTCGAGGCGGCGTTCGGAACGCATTCCCTTTCGTTTGTCCGCCTTCCTCCCGCGACGACTTCCCCATCTTTACTTTCCCGTTCGACACGTTATTCTCAACTTGGCGAGCTCTTTTCGTCCGAGCTCTTGCGATGTGATTTCTTCCTTTGACCCCCTCGCTTCCGCTCGAATTCGTGCTCCTCCTCGCTCTTTCAGTTTTACGTTCTCGACGACGATTGGCTTCTTTTCTTCTCTACAGCCTCTCTCCGTCACAGCTCTCGACTTTGAGCCTTTACTACGTAACAAATAAATTATTTTTTTGGAAAAGATAAAACGGATTAACGCTTCAATCATAACCTCACATATCCATATTATGAATCCTCACAAGTACTAACGGTCCACACATAATCTCACATGTCCAGATTTAAATATTATTTATTTATTACACTATTGAGTTGTGATTAATAGGTGTTAAGTAAAATGATTTCCAAGCTCAATAAGCCAATTACCATAACCTTTTTATAGCTATCAGCTGTAAGATCATTGCTATACTCAATATTTGTATTTCGTGGACCTGAAAACTTTTGCATGCCGGCTCCACATTTGGGGAAACCAAACTGCGATCTAGTCCAGAGCCAAGTCCCAGAGACGGACCCAAGAGAGGGCCAAGCTCAAAGGACTCAAATATAAGGAAGGGGAAAATACGCGCTCGTGGGACTATTGATGTTTAGGTGTAGGAATTTCCTTACTATGTGACAGTTGTTTAGAATTGTGGTTTTCTGTATGGTTTTGTATAAGTGTGAGTTTAAATTTAGTGTTGACAGGCTTTTGTGCTGCGAGTGTGGAATAACCCCAGTGACAGAAAGAACGACAGGAACGATGTGTACTCGGTTAATTCCCCAAAGGCGTTTTATATCGTGTGCAAGATCTGTATATTTAGAGATTTTGTCAGTGTATGTCTTTTGTAAATTGTGTGAGTTGGAGATGGAGATATCAATTATGTAAGTAACTTTGTTTTGCTTATCTACTAGTGTAATGTCTGTTCTGTTATCAGGGATAGTTTTGTCAGTGATTGTAGCTCTGTCAAAATATAGTTTATGTGTGGTGTTCTCTAAGACAGGGCTGGGATATTTTATAGTATGGTGTATGGATGTCCTTAAGCTTGTGTATCTTAGCTAGATGTTGCTGTATGATATCGGCTACCTGGTTATGTCTGTGTAAATAATCTGTCTGCGTGAGTATATGACGTGTTGGATGGTTCCTCTGCGATATGGCATTTCCTGCAAGACCCACCGGTCGAATCTTTGATAATATGTTTTCTATAGCTTTTAGTGTTAATAATGCGGTCTTGTATGACAATCATGGTTCCTTCATTTTTGTCGACGTGCGGCTGGTTGAGGTCCGAAGGATGTCTACCGTGGAGTTGCTTTCCGAGCCATGACTGAAGTTTAGTGCATGTTGTAGGCATGTTATGGGCATTATGCACACTGTTCAGATTCAAAGATGGGTATTTTGTATCAGCCATACAGACTTATTATTATTATTATTATTATTACCACCCTTATATTAACTCGCTCTTGGATCTTGTGAGATGGTACGGAACCTTTCAGTCGAATTTTGAAGCACTTCCACTTTTCCATTCGCTCTTACATTTTTCATACATGTTTGTTCCTGATGACAACACATTTTAGCAATTTTTTTCTTTCCAATTTTGGGCTTTTTCCTCACAAAAAAATTTAAATAGATCCAGTTTTCTTGCATATCTACGGAGTTTTATTTGCGTGGAGCAGTTTGTGACGTCAGAATTTGTTTTTGCCAATAAGATTGTTTCTTCTAAGTGATAAAGCTTAAACTTTCATTTTGAGAATAAGGGTGGTGAAAATGCTTCATTTTTCTCTTTCACTTATTTATTTGTGTAATAGTGATGTGTGTTGTTTAGAGTAAAAGAATTCTCTGGGTGACTGAGTCTGTTTCTGGTATAGATCTATTATATTAATAAGAACTCTGCCTCCCTCTGAACGAGGCAGAGTGAATCTTTCAGAAGCTGTGTGGATGGTGCTTTCTGTGTTTTATAAGTCCTTCAAAATCTATGTGTTTCCACTGTATGACTTCACAGGAGTACGAGATTATTAGGGTAGCATTAATATTGATAGCCTTAATCAATTTCTGAAATTTAAAGGTGTTTTAAGTATTGCCTCTAGCCTATGAAGACATTGTTTAGTGAGTGTAATCTTTGTGTTTGTGCTCCAGAAGCTTGGCTTATTTAAATCCTAGATATTTGTAAAAGTCGTCATTTTTCATAGCAGCAATGTGACCTGGTCCTTCTAATGTGAAGCCTCCTTCTCTGAGTACTCCAATTTCAATGTGAATGGTTTTGCTTTTTTCCAACCCAAATTGCCATATGTATGTCTTTTAAAAAAGTTTGTGTAAAGTCAAGTAACTGGTGCAGTTGTGTTTGTGAGGTGGCGTAGATTTTCATGTCATCCATATAGAGTACGTTTGAAAGAATATAGTGGCAGGTTTTATTATGTTTAATCGTGTAGCCATAAGTTGTGCTGTTCAGTTTGTATGAAAGTGAATTTACTTTCTGGATAAAATGCCCCCGTTTTATCTGTATTTTGTCAGTCGTGATGGTTTCACTGTTGAGTGTGAGGTGTAGTGTAGTTCTCCAATGCAGCATTGTACTTTCAAAAATGCGATAAGTGTAGGATTTATTTTCTATAATCGTTGTGTGTATAAATACCATGAGTGTCGGGACACAATCAAAGGCGTTTTTGTAATGAATGTAGGCTACATGGAGATGTCGATGTTCATTATGAGTTTGCCGTAGAACCACACTATCTATCAGGAGTTGTTCCTTACAACCCATGTGATTTCTACGGCATCCCTTTGTTGCTCAGTGAGTATGTTGTTTGTGTCAATGTGTGGGATCTCTCTATTGTAGGGTCAAATGTCTTTGGTACCATGTACGTTATTCCATGTTGTGAGGAAATGCGGCAATGTCTGTGGTGTTTGCAAAGTGTTGGAAATCTGCTTTGCAGGAGTCAGATACAAACAGGTGAAGCGCTTATACAAGAAGTCTTGAATCCTGTCTACATCTGAGGCCTTCCAATTTTGGGTACGTTTAATGACTTGGGAGAGTTCATGTGGTGTTATATCAGTATAAGGCATGTTTGGTTGTGTGGATGCTGATTGCTCCTGTTCCCTCATCCAGCTAGCTTCCCTATTATATTCAGCTGAGACAGACCAAAGAGGCGGCCAATAATGTTGGAGTTCTGTTTGTGTTGCCAGACCAGTGTTATTTGTGGTGGTGCATAACCTTTGTTTAAGCAGTTAAGCTGCTTATAAATGTCGTCTCATTGTTTGGGAATAACTTGTTCTGTTGTTTGCGCTGAGTGTGCATGTTTTGTCTCTCTTCAGACGTTGGTTTTTGCAGCTAACTTTTGTTTTAATGTGTCCATATATTCTGTAATGTGCTGATTGTGCTGCTCATGTCTGGTGTGTGTTTTAATTTTCTTAAAAAACTGTCTGAGGTTTTTTTCTACTTTGATAAAGTATTGTTTTTAGTGAACTGTGTAAGTTTACCTAACTGTTTGCGGATTTCATCAGTATCAGACTCTATCCGCTTTTGCCATTTAGGTTTCTGTTGGTGTCTAATTTTTGTTTGTATTTATGGATTGGTTTCTTTCCCAGTGTTTATATAATTGTAAGAACCCCACTTTAAATGAGAAGGTGTATGTATTCTAAAGATAGATTTTCTTCAGTGTACTGTGGTAAAATATACGTGTTCATGTAAAATAAACATGTTTATGTTTATTTTAGGTATAACTGGTCTTTGTTTGGGATCTGTTCTCGTGTAAGCTGTAAGTTTTCTTTGTAGGGTGTCATTTAATGTTTCAATAAGTTTATTATTCAGGTTGTGTTGTGGATGAATATGATGGTGAAGTTCATTGTTGAGTGTGTGTTCTTCAAGTTCCCTAGTGGTATCAGTGTTAGTGTTTGAATCTGTGTGTTGAGTGCCGGTTTGTGGAGATGGCTCGTGTTCTTATAGCTATTGTGCAACTTCTTCCTTTATTTTCTGTAGCATGGGTTAGGGTATTAAATTGTTCATAACATTTGTGCGACGCTGAGCTGCAGTGCGTTGTTCAGTGACTGTGATGTGAGGATATGTCTGAACGTGTTATATACATTAAGCGTTGTCTGTAAGCTGTAGTGTCTGTTTCCAATTTTGTGACTGATTAGTTGGCTCACATGATAAAATGGTTTATGTTATTGGTCCATTTCATGCGTTGGCGTGGTTTGGTTTTGCCTGCCTTAGTGGTCGAGGGTAAAGAAGATCCTGAAACATTAGGGACAGTTTATGACATTGCAGTAGCCGAACAGGGATTGGTGCTGCTTTCGCCACCAGTCGCCCTGGGAGATTGTGACATATTTTTCAAGCATAAGCCTCTGCCTTACCCACGAGCGCGGACCTTGGTAACCCGGCTGACGCCTGAGCCGGTTTCAATTAATGTACTAGCAGTAATCATAGTTTTCACCTATATTGGTGGTCCTGTTAGCCATATTCATCATCAGCAGGCTCTTGGCCAAAGTAATCAGCTCATCAACCCTACTGGGTCATGTGGGCCCTCAAAATTAATGTAAGTGTGGAGAAGATCAGACCTGCTAACCAAAGCCATCACCCTAACGTATGTTGCCCCCCTCGGACGACGCGAACGTAGGACCACACGAGGATTATTATTTATTATTATTATTATTATTATTATTATTATTATTATTATTATTATTAGTATTATTATTGTTGTTGTCAGTGGCATAGATCAGGTAGCCGTTCGTCTTCGATCGCCATCAACCATGAATTTCAACTCTCGGCTCTTTAGAGAAAGAAAATATTTAATCATTGTAGTGACTTATTTTCCACCCAACACGTTAACTGGTGATTATGACACTTTCTTGAGTGACTCGTCTGAATTTGTTTTGAGCTGTAATTGTAACACTCTTGTACTGGGCGACTTCAACTATGATGACAATAGAATTTACCCAAGCTCTTCATTTTACGCTAAACATCGGCAACGCTCGACCTCATTTTGGAGCAACGAGACGGGTCTCTCAAACTTCAATTTTGTGCTTAATGCGAGAGAGGAGTCCCTAGACAAGTGTTCGCCAATTTTAATGTTAATGTTACTGCAAGTAACAAACTTCCAGTGTCATCTGATGTTTATTAACACCGCCTTCCAGAAAATTAACACCGCCTTTTAATTTTAGGAAAGGCGACTATTCTGGTCTTTATAATTATCTTGCTACTTATGACTAGGATGATTTTTACTCTTTAGATGGGGTGGATGACAAATGGAATTTTCTTATTCATACCATTTTGGTTGCTATTAACATTTTTGTCCCAAAGTCGAACAAAACTGGCACAAATGATATTCCCAATCTGGATTCGCCAGGATATTATCAAATTATGGCACTTGAAGACTGCGAAGCATAGGCTTTGGAAAAAGACTGAAGATCCCCATTATTATAATGATATTAAAACACTCAGAAAAAATTATAAACATGCTTGTAAAGTTGATTATGACCTTTACTATAGAAGTGTCGAGAATTCTTTGAACTCATCTCCGGCCTCTATCTGGAGCGTGACCAAGAAGCTTTTGGGTAACGGCTCCCGCCAAGGTTGCAATGGTGAATTAGTATCGAAAACAGATATTTTGGACTATTTCTAGTCGAATTTTGCAGGTAATGAGATAACTGAGGTTAACATTCAGAATCTTCCGAAATACTGGAATAGAGTGGAGGTGAAATTTAATGCACCCGCTTTGACAACTTCTGAATTACTCTCTATTGGGAACTTCCTGTCTGCCTCCAAATGTTATAATTATTACGGCTTTCCTGACTATATTTTCAAAGGCTGTCTTCACGCGATTTGCAACCCTTAATGTGACCTTTTAAACCTCTCTCTGTCGCAAGGTACTTATCCTACCGATTGGAAGACTATTTTTATTCTTCCTATCCCTAAAATTGTGAAACCGACCACACCGAAAGATTATAGACCTATTGCACTTATCTCTTTTCCTGCAAAAATTCTCGAAACCTTCGTTGCTACTCATCTTTCAAAATTTGTTGATCCTTATCTTCCTGATATTCAGCACGGCTTCCGCAAGGCCAGATCGACCGAAACTAATCTAGCTGTGTTAACTTCTTACCTCTCGAAAGCTATTGATACTCGTCATCAAGTGGATGTAATTTACTTGGATTATTCTAAAGCCTTTGATAAGTTTCATATTGACCTTCTTCTCCAGAAACTAGAGATTATGGGATTCCAATTAAATATGCTATCCTGAATGCGCCCCTTTTTAACTGATAGATATTTTATGCTTTATCCTGTAAATAATTTCTGGAAATTTGGTAAAATCAATAGTGGTGTTCATCAGGGTTCTCCCCTGGGACCGCTGCTATTCAATATCACTCTGCAGACCTAACAGCTTCTTTACCAACTAATGATGTTCAAATTCTAATGTATGCGGACGATCTTAAATTTTTTTCGTGCATTGACAGTTGGCAAGACTGTATTAAAATGCAAGAAACGTTGGACTCAATTCTCTCCTGGTCTAAATCGAACGGATTAAGTCTTAACTCGAGCAAATCACACGTAGTTTCTTTCTCCAGGAAAGTAACAAATTTTATTTTTGATTACAAGATTGGTCATGATATCATTGGGAAAAAGAATGAAGTTAAAGATTTAGGCATTTTATTTAATTATAACTTATCTTTTACCCCGCATATTGATAATATCATAAGAGATGTCTCCCGTAGAATTGGCCTCTTTAAAAGGCTTACCGCATTTTTCAAAAATCTATTAACTATCATAAAATTATTTACTTCTATTGTAGTTCCTAAAGTTACATATGGTGTGTTAATTTGGTTTACTCATCACACTCAAAACTTTTTACTCCTACAAAAGAAATTTCTTGAATTTTTAAATTTTCTCTCAAAAAAATATAACAAGCATGATCTCAATATGGAATTTATAAATGTGTTTACTCTTTCCAATATCATTGGTAATATTTTTCCTAATGTCCTTAAGAGGAATGTTTCTGGGGCTGTTTGAATGCCCGAGGTTCTGTCATCTATCGGGCTGTTAGTTCCTAGAAAAAGTCGTCATAAGTGTCTTACTTTAATAACTTCTAGTACGAGGACAATTATTGGTGAGATTACTCCTTCGTATAAACTTGTTACTTTGTATAATAAAATCCTTACTCATAAAGATGTATACATTTTTAATGACCCAACCAATTCTATTTTTAAGATTTTAAATATCTGATTTTGATTTATTTGTTCCGAAATATAATCTTTTTCTTTTGATTCCTTCCCCCGCTTGGGTTTTATCACCAGTAGGGGCAGTTTGTATTTGCTTGTACATTCTGATCTGAATAAATTAAATTAAATTAAAAATTATTTAACCTTTTGTTTTAGTTTACTTCCCTTCCCACCCATTGACAAGATATCTTTTCTTGTTTTAATGTCCCATTGTTTAATCATGTCGAATAGTCTTTAATTTTTCTTCTGCTTAACCAGTGGGAGATATTCTTGGCAGTTGCCCCTACCCCTCACCTTTTCTATATTTTCTCTAGCGTTAAGGCTTTATTTTCTTTAGTTGACTTCTGTCTCTCATTGCTGAAGATGGATACTTGTTAGCCGAAATACGTTTCCGGTATTTCAAATCTCCTTGTGGATTAGAGGTTCCCTCCCTTTTTCGTTGACCTTCCAAGTAATCACCTCCGGCACGTATGCAACGATCCTAGCAATTTTTCCGTTTTTGGAAGCACTCCTGGAAGTCCGAAGGTTGTATGGCGTTCAAGACCTGTTGTGATTCAACTTGGATATCTTCAGTGGAAGAGGTAAAAGTCGCAGGAGGATTGGTCAGTAGTGTAGGGAGGGTGGGAGACCGTTGTCATGTTGTTTTTCGCCAAGAATTCCTTCACAACGAAAGAGGTGTTTGCAAGCGCATTGTCATGGTAGAACAACCAGTCTTTGTTCTTCCATAACTAGGCGTTTTCGCGAATTTTTCTCTCATTCTCTTCAAAATCTCGCATTAAAACTTCCTGTTGACAGTCTGACCAGGTCGAATGATTTGAAAATTCGCAGACGCAGAAGAACACATTGCAATATAAACAGCAATAACTCACAAAAAAACGGCGCCTACGATTATGAAACTTGGCAGAGCAGCAGCTGAAAGGTGCACTAAGAGGATTTAGCAGGAGAACCTCGAACTGCTTTTGGTTTGGGGAGAATATTCAAATTCTCGGATACTTTAGGTACCAGCTCGTAAATAGAAGTATTAAAATTAGGCATATCAGCCATTGAATATTCAGATGATTAAACAAGCGTACGGACAAAGCCGGATTTATACTTTTCCTTAGTATAGGCCACTGACTTTCTGCCGCCCCTGCTTTCGTGATCATTCAATGTAAGTAATGTAATGTAAACTAAGACTATTTAGGCCATAAATAATATGTATTTTAAGTAGATAAGTAGGTACTGAAAAGAATAGTCAAACTAATGAAATCCGCTGTCCCCTGAAATCTGCCGCCCTACGCCGCGGCCTACTCGGCCTATTGGCAAATCCAGCGCTGAACCGGAGTGCTGTGTTCAAGTGGTACAAACTTTTGAAGAGGGGAGAGACAGTTTGAAGGATTATGTGGAAAGTGGTCGGCCAACAACAGTCCGAACTGAAGCTAAGATTTCAGTGTTAGCAATGTTGGTGCGTGCCAAAATTCTGATTGAGGACGAACATATCACGAGTTATCGAACATAATGTTTCATGTTGAGGTAAAACCAATGTTTAAAATCGCATTATAATAGGCGAGCTGATCGGTAATGTAATAGCGATGGGGCGTTTCTCAACCGCATCATAATAGGACACGAACCATGGTGTTTCCTGTATAATCCGCAACTGAAGCGACATTCGACCACCGGAAAATCGCCAAGATCGCCCGAAAAAAGAAAACGGAACAGGACAGGTCTAAAAGCAAGGTGATGCTTGAACTATTTTTGACTCATTGGGAATAGTCTACATGGAGTTCATCCCCAGAAGGAGCGACTCTAAACATCCTCCGTCTACGCGATTCTATTCGTCGTAATCATCCTGAGCTTGGCCCAATAAGAATTGCCTGTTGTTACACGTCAATGCTCCTGCACTTCGGTGGTGCTTGTCCAAGAAGAATTAGAACATCAATATCTCACTGTTTTGTCACACCATCCATACTTACTTGATCTCGAATAATGCGATTTCGTTCTCTTTGTCCGCGTGAAAGAAAAGGGTCGAGAGTTTACATTTCAATCGGCTGAGAAGATCGTCACTTCCATCAGAGCAGCCATACAGAATATTCCTGCTAATTTCTTTTAGAAGTGTTTCCAGCAGCTATGCCATCGTTGACAGAAGTGCATATCAATCAACTGGCACTATTTTGAAGCAGGATGTGGATATGTCTAAGCGTGTGTGAAGATTTTGTCATTTGGTACGACAAACTCAATAATACTCGAAATAATGACTGTAATAAGAGTCGAAAACATCTATCCGTGGTATTTCTTGGTTTATCGGGCACATACAAATTCTCGAAGGAAGCTCGAATTATAACTTTGGTATTTTAAAAGTAATTTAACGGTCAATGTCAAATATCAAATAAACTGCACGTAGATGGTTATTCTGAAGGGTGAAGCAATCCATGACGAGATTTAATTTCTACGAGGGCACTCTACAGTTTTTAGCTAGAAACGCTGCACGCATCCCAACAAATTTGTTTTACTTTTTCTAAGTACTTCACTCTGTTATGGTTGCGTGCAAGAGTTGAGCCTGCCAAGTTGCATTGTTTTCGCGTGAAGTCAGGCACCCACAATTACGAGCAAAGAAAACCTGAAAAGTCGCCTATAATGGAACGCTATAAGCCCTGAGGAGTGCAAAAGCTCATGAGCTCTATGCATAAAAGAATTTCCATCGTATTTAAGACAAAAGGTGGACCTACAAAATATTGATTGTATTATACTAAACACAATGTTGAAGTATATCAAGTTGTTTGAAATTAGTCCAAATTGATACTCTCTAAAAAACTAAAATTTGTAGGGTGCTCAATAATTTGGGTTAAATTGATAACAATAACCGAACTAGAAAAAAAGAGCCATTGTAGGAACTAATCATTACACTGTACAGTCTTAAGTGAAACAGTTTATTTGATAATGAAATTTTTTTTCTTATTGATTAACCGCTGCTACAGTATACACGTATATACGTATATACGTATAGTGAGTGGCCTTGTTATTAGTTACCCTAGAATCAAATAATTTTTCTGATTAGTTAACCGTCGCTATATATATATAGCGGTCATGTTAGTTGTTATTTTCACTTGTTGTTTCTCACTGAAGAAGGAGACCGAGCATTCCAAAATGTACATATGAGTTTTATTTTATAAAATTCATTTATATGGAATAGTGGTTTCTTTCCTTCATTTCTTGTTAACCTAGTGTCCATAGTTTTGGCTATTTAAATATTTTATTATAAAGTACAATGTTTGTATGTATCTATGTATGTTAGTCCGGTTTTAAAATGCAACTTGAAAGTAAGTTATAAAGTTGAAATTTAACACATACAGTGCTGGACATAATAATAGGACCAGTCGAAATACAAAACACAAAATATTTTTATTTAATTTTTTAAATATTTTCTGTTTTTAACGTATAAATAATTTTATTTGTGAAAGGAAATAAAAAAATAAAAAAAAGTTATGACAAAATTCAGTCTTTTTGAATAATCTCTATAGAAAGAAGTGGACAAAATTATAGGACCACCCTGAGAATAATGTATTTTTCCATAAAAATTTGCATGTCTAGTGCTTTTTTTTTACTGCAGGCTGCTTAATCATTAATAAAAAAAGAGAATCAATGTGATTTGACTGCAAACGAACAATGGGACGTGGTACAAAGTTAATTGACAAACAGCAAGCTGAAATTATTGCCTATCATAACTGTGGGAAAAGCGAAAGGGAGATTGCAGCATTAATTAACAGATCAAAGACTGTTGTGCATAATTTTCTACAAAATCCTGAGAAGTATGGAAAAGTTTGCCGTCTTGGAAGACCCAGTAAGGTGCCAGAAAGAGACAAGCGTCCTATCCTTCGAATGGCATTAGATACTGGCTCAACATCATCAAGCATCACTTCATCTCTGAATCTTTCTGTTTCACCTAGAACAATACGCCGTATACTCCATGCATCCAAAAACCACGTGTATACGAAAATGAAGTTAAAGCCAAAGTTAACTTCTAAACATATGAAAGACAGATTGGCATTTGCAAAACGGTATATTGGAAATAGTGAAATGTGGAACCATACCATCTTCAGTGATGAAAAAAAATTTAATCTGGATGGAACTGATGGCATACGGTTCTACTGGCATGATCTTCGACGTTCAGAAAAAATTCTTTCAAAACGTGTTCAAGGTGGAGGCACGTGATGATTTGGGCTGCTTTTTCAGCAAAGGGAAAATCAAGCTTAGCGTTTGTCAAAGGGAAATCAACAGCCGACGATTATCAGGACATTTTAGGAAATTACCTGTTGCCATTTAGAGATGAATTGAATGATCCAGACATCGTATTTCAACAAGATAATGCACCTATCCACCGTGCAAAGTCAACGCAAAAGTGGTTTTGTAATCCAGGACTTACTGTGTTGGACTGGCTGGCATGCAGTCCTGATCTCAATCCAATTGAGAATTTATGGGGTGAATTTATTGCGTACGAAGTGTATACGCAAATGGAAAACAAGTTGAGAATGCAAAAGGCTTAAAATGTGCCATTCAAAAAGCATCGGATGAGATTCCTTGTGAAAGACTGTTAAACCTGAGTCAGACAATGACCAACCGTTTAATTGAAGTATTAAGTTTAAATGGTAAACAAACTAACTATTAATATAATTTATTTTTTGGAAAAAAATATTTTATTATTTATTTTCCTTAAAAAAACATTGTGGTCCTATAATTTTTTCCACTGCTTTCTGTAGAGATTATTCAAAAAATTGAATTTTGTCATTATTATTTTTTATTTTTTTTTAATATCCTTTCACAAATAAAATTATTTATACGTTAAAAAACAGAAAATATTTAAAAAAATCAATAAAAATATTTTGTGTTTTATATTTCCACTGGTCCTATTATTATGTCCAGCACTGTAGCTGTGTAATGCTACCATAATGATGAAAAAAATCCAAAACTGGAGATAAGTCACTCAAAACATAGAAAGTAATAATCTATATATCTATACAGAGTGCTTTTGAAAAGGATGTCATGAGATACCACTCTCACAGGAAAGCCAAATTAGGCTAATGGAAACTGGTGATCGAAAATATACTTCAATTAAACATGCCTTTTTCAATCGTCACTCGGTTTTAAAACGAAGAAATCTTGTGTTAAGAGAATCGCGTCAATGACCACTTTCAGGTCTAAACGAGGCTCGGACAGAAGATGCATTTTACTACTGATACGTTTCTTGATTGTGGTTGAGTTTACGGCCAACACATAAGTGCACAAGTAGTTCGTAGAAACCTATTAATGGAACACATGGTGGTGTTTACTTTTTTCATGAGCTTTTGTTTACGTTATGGGCGGAGTTTAACCAAACTTCACGAGCTGTTTACTCCTTTAAGGAAAGCAATTTCGACAAAACGTATGAGGAAACTCGT
The DNA here is from genome assembly GCA_023313115.1 of Rhysida immarginata. Lineage (NCBI taxonomy): Eukaryota > Metazoa > Arthropoda > Chilopoda > Scolopendromorpha > Scolopendridae > Rhysida > Rhysida immarginata. The sequence continues at coordinate 58,605 of JAHWFO010097807.1, read as the reverse complement.
GTTTATTTTAAGGCGCAGAACATCGCTAGGTATCTCACGACATCCTTTTCAAAAGCACCCTGTGTATATGAAATAGACTTGGATTAAGTTCCTTAACTCTCTCAATCCATCTATGAAGGTTTGGTTTGTGTGGTATTAACGTCCTTTTCAACTGTCATGATCATTTCAGGACGGCGTTATAGGGGCCGCAAATTTTGCCTCGCAAGGGTTCTTTAACGTGCAGCCGGCAAACACGGGACCAACGGTTTACTTCCCTTCAGAAGGAAGTGCGTGATCTCAGGATTTTCCCCCTGAAAAAATCCTCGTCGTCCTCGGCCGGGGTCGAACCCGCGTCCTCGGGCATCAGACCATCTATGAAGTATTATTTTTAATATCTATATACAGGGTGTAAATGGATGACGTTTCACAAATTTAAGGATATGTAGAGGATGAAACTCTGAGCAAAAAAGTCTAGTCGAGTTTTTCGATCTGTGGCTCCGTTAAAAGGTTATAGCGCTTTAAAGTTTCGTGACGTCACTTCCGGAAATCTATCTTGGTACAGACACTGAGCAATTTTTAACTTAGCGCTATAACTTTTTTAACGGAGCCACAGATCGAAAAACTCGACTAGACTTTTTTGCTCAGAGTTTCATCCTCTACATATCCTTAAATTTGTGAAACGTCGTCCATTTACACCCTGTATAAATACGGGAACGCATTTTTTGTACTACATTTTTACCTGTGTTAACGTGGACGAATACGCATGAAACTTATATGGTTCGAAAGGACCTGTGCTGAAGATGTGCACAATATATTTTGTTTGTGTATTTGTTCACGCTAACGCAGGTAAAAACGTTTCAAAAAAGATAGCATTAAGGAACAGGTTGTGCGCCATATTTGTCAACGCATGTAGCATTGCCTTTTTTATTGTTTTGTTTTTAAATCTTACATATCAAATTATACTCTGTCCAACGAAAGAAAAACTGGGCGTGTCCAGTTAAATTTTCAATTTCAATTGTTAAACATTGTTAATTTTATTTAGCAACAATGTCTAACAATTGAAATTGGGAATTTAATTAGACACGCCCAGGTTTTCTTTCGTTGTATTTAATTAGACACTCAAATTATTGTTGATGTTCATTTGAAAGCATTTTAATTGTTGATTTGTTGATGTCCATTTGAAAGCATTAGAAAACCGTATAACAAATACGAGCAGGAACTTGATGAAGATACTCTGCAGCTTTTGAAAGGCAACGAAGTGATTTCAGAACCTATAAACGTCGTATTTTTCGTCGTTTTCTAAATATTTTAAGGTATTTTCATACACTTTGAAAGTAATATTTTTAGTTGAAAATAAAATAAATACCAATTTTAAAGTTTTTGATTTTTATTTATTT